>CAODLS011241216.1:0-12861 GCA_948243855.1 Flueggea neowawraea
TGTTGTCCCTCACTCACAGGGTTTGACCCTTTTTCTTTGTTTGTTTGTCTCCTGTTTATTATCATATTGCAGGTGACTCTGAGAAATTTTGTTCATTGGACTTTGATGCTCAGTGAGGGATTTTGATGTTGCGGTCAATGCCATTTTGACCATGCCCATTTGTCTGATTTGTTAGATGCTCCACACACCGGATTACTGTGGGTTTTGTTTAGGTTTCTGACATTTCAAATATTTAATTTGAAATTAAATTCCGCACTTAATACTATGTATGATTTGTTTTTAATAAACAAAGATTATATTTTATTTGTTATTCATATTTATTTAAATATGATGTTTAGGTATAATTTTTGTACTATGAGGCTTGTGCGGGATGAGCCGGGCTCCCATACACGGTTCATTTCGTACGCCGGTCGCGGTCCCGGGAATGGGTCTTGACAATATGTGTCTGTGTGAAATTTCTGTTTGAAAAATGGATTTTTCCTCTGAAAACTTTTGAGGGTTTTGAAAATAAATATTATGATTTAATATTTATTTTAAATTTCGGTAATAAACGTTTTGTTCTAAAATGAGAGTTCCGATTTCAAAAGAATAAATATATTTCAGTGCTTGAAATATTTTTGGAATAAATATTTTGTCAAAAAATCTAGATATGGTTTTTGTATTTAGTTATGTTTTCGGCAGAAAATATAACGATATGGGACACCTGACTACGAGGTAGCGTAGCCTTTGGTATACCAATATCCTGTCAAGACCCTAGTTACCAGGGTAATATGGTAGTCGTGTGTCTAGCCAGACACACATACTCTATCTAATCCGTCTGGTGGCATAGACCACACCTCTGATATCTGTCTGATCTGGTCTCATTGAGTTGGAATATTTTCTGTCTGAAAATATTTTCCGTCTGAAAATATTTTGGCAATGTTTTGTCTGAAAATGATTTGGAGATTTCTGCATGAAGCTATTTTGGTAAAATAAAGACAAGTTTTTGGTAAATCGTTTTAAAGTAAATAGTTTCGGCTATTTCATACTTTGAAAACTAATATTTTTATTTAGAAAATATTTTTAATAATATGTATATCCGTCTGTTGGTTGCCTTGCCTATGAAATATTTCAAAACGGTTTTATGAGAATATTATTACTCGGTATATAAGTGTGTATACGTACGTAAACATATATCTGTATGCGATGTATTTTGAAACTGTTTTTAAAATAGTCTTTGTAAGGCACGTATGAGGCGATCTGGGTGTTGTCCCTACTGGGTTTGACCCCTATTTCTTTTCTTTTCTTTGTTCCTTTCTACTTCTTATTTCAGGTACTTATAGCAGTTGTTGACCTTCCGCGCTCAGTGAGGAGTTTGATCAGCAGTGAGTGCCCTATTGTTCTAGCTCGACCTTTAGTTCTGTTAGATGCTCCACATACCGAATAGTGGGTTATGACATGTATTTGAATTTGAAATGGTTTAATTGCCTTAGATTATATTTATTTATTTAATGGTTTTATTATTATTAATATTTGATAATATTATTGCAAAAGCTTATTTTATTAAACGGTTTTAATTTGGCTAATAAACTGTATATAGATATTAGTTTTGTACTCCGAGGCTTGTGCGGGATGGGCTGGACTTCCACAGATGGTTCACCTCGTAAACCGGTCATGACCCAATTTTGGGTCGTGACAAGGGTGAATTGGAGTTTTAGTGATTTAAAAAATTTGTTAAAACTTTTGCAAGTTAAACCAAGTAACAAAGTTCTTTTCAAACCAAAATCAAAGTATAAACGCAGAAGCAGTAAAACCACCAATTCACAAATAAGATAATGAAAATATAAATCAATGTAAGAATAAGGGAGGGGAAATCAAATCCTTGATTTATAGTGGTTCGGTCCTCTTGACCTACGTCCACTCCTTGAGAATCCTGTCAAGAATTTCAATCCACTAACTTTCTCACTTCCGGGTGGAGGAAAACCGTTACACCTTGCTTTTATGGGCTCAACAAGAAAACCGTTACACACTTGTTTTTGCGAGCTCAAACAAGCAAACCAAATCCCTAGTTTTTGTAGGCTCAAATAAAAAAACCGAAACTACTTGTTTTCAGGACAAAACAAGCAAATCAAACCTCTAGTTTTTACAGGCTTAACTAGAAAACCATTCATATTAGTTTTCTAAAGCTCACTAGCAACTACTCTTGTTTTTCTAAGGCTCAACAAGGAAACTTAACTACCCTAAGCCAATGGCCTTGCTTGTTACAAAATCAACTCAAGAATTTAATAGATTAAAGCTCACACAAATCCAGAAATGTATACAAGTACAATAGCTCAAATGGGTCAAAAATATAGAAAGAGAGAGAGAGAGAGAATGAATAACAAGTCTTGGCAAAGGTCTCTCACTTCTTTTATGTTCTGGAACGTCTATTTATAACTACTCTTACAAATATAGCCGTTGGAAACCTCAAAGTAGCCGTGGTGAGAGAGTGGAAAATTCTGATTTAAATGGTGTCACTGTCACCAACGTGCATTATGGACATTAACACGCGTTCTTCAAACACACAATCAGAGGTCAACGTGCGTTGTAGACCATCAACATGTGTTGTCTAAGTTCCAGTAATCATTGCTTTGTAAAAGCCTTCATCTGCGCACTTAGACAATAAACAACGTGTGTTGATCTTTCTATCTGCGTGCGTTGTTCTTCATTCCAGACTATGTACACCCAGACACTTATCAATGTGCTTTATTCATTCTTCCACGTGCGTTGTCGATTGTCATTCCAAGATTGAACCTTTAGTCTACACATGTGTCAGAGAATATTCCCATTCAAAGTACCGAGGAGCGTCTTGGCTTTGTCGTCATCTGAAGCTCATCAACGTGCATTGCTCTTGTATAACGTGTGTTGCTCTTGTATAACATTCGTAGTCCTTGTTCTTCAAAGGTCACGCTTTTACTCATCTACATGCGTTTCTTTGCCATGCAATGTGCTTTTGTGTGCTTTAGAATTTTCCTCATTAAGTTGATCATTCGTCTAAGTGAGTTGTAGCTCCTCTGCGTGCGTTGATCAATGTCTGATGCTTGCTGCTCTTCTGGGTATGCTCTTCTACGTGCCTTAAGTTTGTGTATCGTGCGTAGTTTCCGATTTCGCATGCACCAATGTGCTTTGATGGTTCTTTAAATGTTTTGTTGCCAAATATCAGCAAGTCTGCAACTTTGCACCTCTTTCATGAATATTTTGCATTCATCATGAAAACCAAATTCACCAGTTGATCTATCTAATCTGAGTTTATTGTTATCTTTACAAGCTGTTAAAAGATTACATAACCAACTGTCACCATTCTCTGTTAACAGAAGCATAGGCCTCATTTAGGGGCTATACCTGATGTTTTCAAAGTCTTTCATTAACAGATTATCGAATTGTTCTTGCAAAGTCAAAAAATTTAGACTGGCAATCCCAAGCCTTAACAAGAAATCATATTTTAAGCTGATCTGACATTAAACATTTTAGATCATTATTTATTTGGTTTAATAATCTAAACACAATCACTATTTGCTCTATTTTGTTCATTTATACGTCTGCCATAACGAAACAACAGTAAAAGAAAAAGAAAAAAATCATAAATCTAATATTATCATAGTAGGAAAAAATTAATCAGATGGTTTTATAGCAAGTATGTTTGTTAAGTCTATTGATCTTAGATTTTACCTGTTAAAAGTTAAAACTCTCATCGCACTCATGTAATTTAGTGCATTTAGAGAAAGCATTAAGAATTAAACTTCTAAACACAAATCCTAACTATACATTGGATGAGCGTTACGAAATTACAAGCTTACTGATAAAATTACGAACTAACTACAACTAATATATTATTCCAATAACTAATTGGCGAACAACACAAGATTTATTTACAAGGACAATCGAGGCAAACCGACCTTATTGAGTACGAACTAGAAAAATATGCATCGACTTCCTCCGCATTCAAAAAATCGGAAAACTGCAATTCCAAGGATTTGTGGTGCATGATTGTGAAGTCATGATGTTTGCCTTCTTCTGTGCTGGCGGACATACTGACATGATAGGAATTTTGTGTCCGGCGGATGTCGGTGTTCTACAATCTTGATCATCATCAACCTCAATGCACTTTTCTTGATCAATACTATGAATCTTGAGGGTGTTCAATAGTTGGTCTTCAAGGTTGCTCAGATCTCTCGACATGTTTGATGTTCTTCTGAAAAAAAAGTTGTTTTGTCGTATGAAGTTAGAGATTTACGTTTTCTAATTAAGATCGTTTAGTTACATTAAATTTCAATTAAATGTAGATTGGTCGTCGTAGAGATATTTTTCTTGCAAATTCTTATCACATAAAAGTACCTTGGGTTTTCACGTTTATCTTCCATATAGTTGAGTCAATCACTTCAAGGTAAAATTTGAAGAAATTACAACCCATATTATTTTTTGTAATCTTAAGTTCATATATAACACACAAGTTTATTATATTAACTGAAATATAACATTATATTTTAATTCTCCCAAATACAACAATACTAATACTCTATTTTCTATTTCTTTCTGCTTTCTCTCTTCATCTCTCCTTCTAGGCCTTTCTCCCTCCTTCCTCTCTAAGTAAACTGTCTATTCCTCTCCTCCTTTGCCTCCCTTCTCTTTTTTCTCCGTTCTCTGTCTACTCTTTCTCTCTTCTCCCTCCTAAGTCCTTATGCTCCTCAACTATCTCCCCTTTCGCATCAGCGGTCCTCACTCTCTCTCGTCATCTCCATTCTTCCTCCACCTTACAACGGCATATCTGTTGGAATGGAAGTGTCGGCGACAGTCTCAGTTAGCAGTGCTAGGGTTTGAAGTTGGGATGGGTGGTGGCGGGATTGTTCCATTTGTTAGGATTTTCGCAATTATGTGATTGTTGCTGCTGTGTTTTTTTGTTGCATGAAAATGAAAAAATTGTGCAAGTTGTTTTTGTTGAGTTTGGTTGTTTTTGTTGAGTTTTGTCGTGGAGGCGGTGGCTAGGGTTTGTCGAACTCTAGCCGCTTTTTTTAGTGTTGATGGTGGCGATGATCAATCTAGTGTTAGAGGTGGCAGAAATCTAAAATTGATAATACCTAATTTTGGGGTTGTACTTGTTATGTACTCGTTCTATAGTCCTTGTTTGTTTATAAAATTATAAAATAATATCTAAATTTGGGTTGTACTTGCTATGTATTCATTTGTACATTTGTTCTCATTTTTTACTCATTTTTTGTAAGCATTTTATTGTTGTAATTAACAAGTTTCAAATAATTAGTACTCAATATGTAAACATTTATTTTATGAATGTACTCATTTTGTACTCGTAAATTTACTAAATAACAAAGAAAACATTAAGTTGTCAGTCCCTAATATTTTCAGGTTGTACTTGTTTTCTTCTCATTTTGCACTCATTTTTTTAAGCATTTGTTGGTGTAAAAGTTTTTATCGTTTTGTACTCGTTTGTTCTCAACAATTCTTAAATAATTCGTATTCATTATGTAAGCATTTTTGTGTGATGTACTCTTTTGTACTTATAATTTTATTGAGTAAGAAAGAAATAATTAAAATATTTTTTAAAACTTTGTTTTGACATGTACTCATTTTTGTTGGTGTTTATTTTCTGTTTGTTTTCATTTTGTTGTTTGCTTGTTTGTACTAGTGTTGTTCTCGAGTTGTACTCATTGTCACTGGTCAAAAGAGTCTGGTCAATTGTTTTAACATGTACTCATTTTTACTAGTGTTTGTTCTTTATTTGTTCTTATTTTGTTATTGTACCAATTTGTATTCGTGTTGTTTTCAGGTTGTACTCATTTTCACTGGTGAAAAGAATTTGGTCAAACGTGATGTCAACTTTCTGATACGTGGTTAACACGCGGTTAAACTATTTTATTTTTAATATTTTATTCCGTTTTGCCATTTTTGGCATGTTATGTTATTTTGAAGGTTCTCTTTTTTTTTTTAATGGCCATTCGTGTGCTTCTCCCATAAAATTGAGTGATATCTATAATTAAGAATAAAAACGAAATTAATGTTTTAGTTCCAATCAAAATTGATTTGGTAAGTAGTAATCATTATGTTGTTGGTGGTGAAAAAATTTTGCAACTAAATAGACCTAATACCTACCTTAATTATTACCTCAACGCCGACTCGTGAATTGTGATGTGAAAATCAACTTGGTTTATCAACACTACCAACTACAACTGTTATGAATATTCCAAAAGGAAAAAAAATTATAGTAAATGATAGAGTAGGTCATATTTAAAATAGAAGCGATTAGTGAATAATAAATTAGATATATTAGAGTTGGTCATATTTAAACTTCAATTTCTTTTTTTTTTTTTACAATAAATCTTTGTTTGATTACTAGGACTAACTTAGTGCTTTTTGTTGGTTAATATTTTACAATTTACTAAAATTAATTTAGTATAAGATCTCTTAATAATACTTGGAGTCTAACCAATCAAGACCCATTTGGTTAGAAATTTCCTCTTGAGCAAGAAACGAGACAAGATGGTGGAATCCACCTTCTACACAATCTGGACAAAGAACTTTTTGTTCCCAACCTTGATGATCAGTAGTGGCTCAATTCGTTTGAGGATTCCAAACGAGGCATCTTCATTATTCTTTTCTTGATTTATCAAAACATGCATTCCTGTTTATTCACTAAAATCCTTATCCAACATGGATTTTTGATGGAAACAGAGATTTGTGTTTTGTCACGTTTACCTTTTTCACATTTTACCAGTTTTGTATTTGAGGCTAGGAACTTTCCTACGTTAAATTTTATATTGTGTTTTTTCAAAGTAAATATTTACAAAAAGTAGGTAATTATTTTTAAAATTAGAGTATTAACGATTTTTTCCTAATAAGTGTTTAATTTTTTTGTGAGGTTCAAACTCTGTTTTCAGTATTAAAAGTGGAATATTTAAAAGATTCTTCAATCTTATTATGTGGGTACATAGTATAATCAGTCCACCTTTTAAGTAGAATAATTTAGACTATCTGCTAAAAAGAAATTCTCACAATTGGATTTATGTATGAAATATAAATCATTTGTTGCGGTCCTTGTGGATGTATAAGACTGGTATATATAATATTTTTTGTATCAGTGATTTAGTATTATAAATGAATTCATAGTAATAAATATTCGAAATTGAAATCAAACATAGTATTAAATTTTTATGATATAAAATTATGAGATTTTAGTACTATAAATTCATTGATAGTAATAAATGATTTAGTATAATGAGAGAGTTAATAGTATTAAATGTTCAAAGTTGAAATCAAATATAATACTAAATCCTTTATGATACAAAATTATGAGATTTTGTTACTATAAATTCGCTAAGAATACTAAATAATTTAGTATCATGAATGAATTTATAATACTAAAATGTTTAAAACTGAAATCAATATAGTACTAAATTTTATATGATACAAGATTACGAGATTTTAGTATTATAAATTCAATGAGAGTACTAAATCATTAGTATCATAAAATGAATTCTTAATACTAATTCAAACCAAAATCAAATGTAGTACTAATTCACTTGAAACAAAACCGAAAACATGATTTACGTGCATTTCACTATTTACGATCCATTAGGTGCATGATTATTGATTAGTTCTGAAGAGAGCATACGAGTTCACTCAGATAATAGTGAGAAAATAAAAAATTTATCATCTTTTCATTATTTTGATTTAATTCATGAGAGAATGTCCGAAATTTGCGTAGTTTCAGTGAAGATAATCTTCCCCAAGTAATCTAGTTGGGAAAGTAGTGTGATCCACAACTTTGTCTACAATAATTTTGGTTGGTGTGATCTGAAAAAGTGACTAGTATGCTTTAACATTTAATTTCCCCCTTTATTAAATTCTTTTTATTTACAAGAGAAAGTAATTTGGCACTCAGAAATTTTTTAACTAAAAAATTTCAGAGGTGGTGGGACTTAAGCATTACTTTGGCTGCAAAACAGAAATGCTTCAGAGATTGATAGTGAGTTGGATGCGCTTCCTGTTCTTGCTGCATTCTCTAGTTCTTTGATTGATAGTTCTATTTTTCAGTTAGTTTTTCAATATAGTAAGCTGTTGCTTTCTTCTTTATCTGGCCTTACGAGACCAGCCATATCCGTAAATCTGCGAATTTAGCTGCTCATACGCTTGCAAGAGTATATTTTCATGTCAGATTTCATTTGAATGGGAAGAGTTTGATGCCCTAGCTTTTCTTCCTGATGTATTAACTTTTGATTCTCTGCATTAATAAAATTTTGAGGTTTTAATAAAAAAAAAAGCAAGATTTTTTTTAAGGTGCACGCACGACCACATAGCATTACCAGTTACAACTAGTTCTTTTTATAGTCGTCATTTTTTTTGGGTAGATTTGAGTTTTATTTTTGACAGATAATTCATTTACAGTCAATATATTACCGAACGAACTAATATTTTAGTTTATTAAAAGTGACATAAATTGCACCTCTAATCCTTTATAGTCAACCCAATTAGATTTCGGAAACATCTCATTATCTCAAAACTGTAATTATTGCGCAACTCGTGAAACATGCAAAAATGTCGAATCGGCATAAGTTAAGCTAACTGGATATTTATTATTTTATGAATGGACGGAGCATTAAATATAGGAAAAGATTAGTTTAGGTTGAGTCAATTTTTTAATTCAACTAACAAAAGGAGGGTTGGACGAGGGTGTGTGGCCGCTTACACTTCCTTCAAGGACGGATTATATATATATATATATAAGAAGACTTACACTAAATTTTTAATATCTATTTTTTTTAAAAAAATTAATGGCTCACAATTATCATTTACTACTCATAATTATCTCCATTTAATAGCCATTTAGATCTAAAAAAATGAATAGTGAGAGTTTAATGTAAGTTGAATTGTGCTCAACAAAATGTTTTGCCACTGATTCAACTCAAATAAATTTACAAACAAAACTCAAAAGTGTATCAATACACAAGAAAAACATGAATTTGTCAAAAATATTTTGGTGAAAATTGAACGGACTTTGAGTTTTTTGATAAAACAATTCATTTATTTTCATTAGAAATCAAACTATTGATTATTTAGTATTAATGATGCTAACTTTGAAATAAGGACATTATTTTGATGTCATGGTCATGCCATGTTTCACAACGACCTAGTGAACGACTGAGGAATTCCCGCTAACAAAAATGTCAAAACATTGGGCCGTAAATCATAAAGCATATATAACATTATCAAATTATTCTTTATAATACAAGGCTTATTGAGAACTCTTGTTAAAAGGATTAATATAATGAAAAAGAAACGGAAGAAAACGTGAAAACATAGAAATGAAACTTGACAGAGGGAATAAAGGCAGAGTTTAAGAAGGTAAGATTCGGAATGTTGTTGTCTGGTTACTATGTAAAAGCTTCCAAATTAAACATGAGCACATTTCTCAATAGTATGCACTGGCAGAGCTATACGGGAACTAGGGTGCTTGAGGCTTGAGCTCTCTCTTGCTACTCCTCGTCCCTTGCCACCATTGGAGAAATTAGAAAATGGAGTTTATACACACACACACACACACACACATATATATATATATATATATATATATATATATATATAATCGATGTTTAAGAAATTATTATTATTATTGTTATTATTATTATATGTTTTAGATGTTATTATTCTTTTTTTATACTATTTATTCTTTGTAATCAGTTTTTCCTAATTAATACATATGTGATTCCACATTTGTTCTTTCTTAAACTATGCTCTCCTAAAATTTTCATTTTATTCATATATTTGATTTTAGATTTATTAATATAAATATATGGTATTATTGATTCAAAAAATATGTATATGGTATTATATTTTTTATAATTCTAATATGACATTTAAAACATATAATAAAATAAGACGTCAATGTTACAATGACAATTAAATTTATTATCAAATTCAATTTTTCTAACATTTATGGTAAAATTATTTTTTTGTTATTAAATAATTATTATCATTTAAAATAAATATCATTTTTACAAACTATAATTATTATAAAACTATTCAAATTCAACTCCTCCGTGCATTATAATTATTATAAATCATAGCTCCGCCACGTATAGTGTCCCACCTATTCAGTCTAGATTTCTTAATTCACAAACATGTCCAAACCTTAATTAACCAATTTAATTATTTTTTTATTGATCTATATAAAAATAAAATAAACTAATCTTTCAATATATAAACAATTTAACTTTCTAATTCAGTCGTATCTATCATAAGGGTTTCATGAGGCACTATATAGCATGTGAAAGTTGAAAGTTTAGATAATAGATTATTAGTTTGAAGATTTAGGTTCCAATGATAATCAAATGTCAAATCCTAATCTTTTGGTAAGAGTTGCTGAGTTGGGATTAGTGGTGAAGCTGAAAACCAAGCAATGTGGGGGTGAAGAGACACTTCACGTGGAAAGATTCATTACATCATGGGGTTTGGTATTTGGTAATCCCAATCTGACTTCCCTTTCTTCTTTTTTTAATTTTAGTTTTATTTTAATTAATAATATGCTTGTTGATGAACATCATGGTGGATAGGAGCATTCAACACTCTTCCATGGTATCCTATGCAATGCAAGATAGACCTTCGATGTTGTAGGCTTATCACATTTGCATTACGACCCCTTTTATTACTTTATTTCTATTTGCAGCCCCCTCAACTTTGTAGTATGCATTTATACCCCTTAACCCTATGGGTTTATTTGAGAGAGCAGCATATTCTGTAGATTGCTATATAGTTCATAGAAAAACAAACTATGTTGGTCACTATTCATCTTGCAATATAAGCCCAATCACTCTCGGTGTAATTCACTTGCTATATGAGGCAAGTAATTTTGTTTTGCCGTATATAATGTCTCTTTTTCTTCTTGTAAATTTACTGAATAAGATGAAATTTACTAATATAATCAATAATTATGTATTTGACACATCGTTATTCCCATTAATTTAATGTATAAATTTAGAAAACCTTTTATTTTTAAATGGATTTATAATTGTTCGGATAGGTAATTATTTAGATAAGTATTTATCTCTATTCGTGTTCAGTAATATATGGCACTAAAAATATTTATCTTTATTAGCATAATTAATTAATATCTTAGACATTGGATTTAAAATTGTTCAAATAAGTATTTATTCAGATAAGTATTTATCTTTATTCATATTTAACAATTTTTTATTTTATCAATAAATTTAAATTAAACAATTATGACTAAAATAAACTATTATCTGAATATTGTTATGATGTAGTATATTTCTTTTATTATGGATATTTATAATAGTAATATTTTATTTTACACTTAAAGATTGTACTTACATGTAACGTAGTAACATCGTTATATGTAACGTATTAAAAAGTATATTCGACTTATCAAAAAAATTACGCATATTCGATTAAGTCTTTTATTACATAATTTTATTTTTTTCCTTTTTTATGCAATAAACATTGAATATTAAAATTTAAAGGTATATATTTATATTAAAAATAATTAAATTATAACTAAAAAGACATCAATAACGAGCAACGCACGCACACAAAAGACTAACTTTTAAAAATGGTCATAACACTTGATAAATAAGTCCAAACTCATTTTTTTGACTAATTTAATTTTAAAAAATTTATCTAAGTTATTATTTGTTTTGTGATCATCATAATTTAAATAAAAATCTTGATTCTAACACATATAGATACACCAAATATTAATGAAAACTAAATTTACCTTTCACAAATAATCACACTTAGCTCATGGATCATTTATGTTTAGTACACCAACTTTTTCTTAATCAAAAATTCAATTAAATCTAATTTCATTTAATTATCCTTTATTCCATTTGTCATTACTAAAATATATTAAATAAATATATGAAGTCAATCATGGGAAAAGGTATATGGGGACTTGAGCATCCCTTTGCTACACCCCATTCCTTCATTTTCATTAGAAAAAATAGATATTAGGGTGCTTATATTTAGTTTATTTGTATATATTTTTTTAATCATATATATATATATCATTGATTATTATTTTATATATTAAATGTTATTACTTCGTTTTTATACACTATTTATTCTCTTTTATTTGTTTTTTTCCCTATCAAACACTTATGTGACTATACACTTTTTTTTCCAACAATTATGCGTTTTATTATTGAGCAACTAATTATTTACTTAAATTGCCCTCTCTTAGATTTTGCCTTCTTATTCATATCTATTATTTTAATTATTGATATATATGATATCATTGATTCAATATATATATATACGACAATAATTTTAACATGACATTTAAAACATATAATAAGATCAGGCATCATTTTTGTAATAATAATTAAATTTATTATCAATTCAATCTTTATAATGCTTATGGTAAAATTATTCTATTATTATTGAAAAATTATCATCATTTAAAATAAATATTAGTTTTATTAACTATGATAATTATAAAACTCTGTAAATTCAGCACTCTCGTATATTAGATCTTGGTTCCATCACTGATGTTAACAGTAATGATTTTTTTACTCCCATTCCAGTTAACATACTATTAATAATTAATAAATCATGTAAAAAAAATTAAAACATAATCAATTTTTAGTAAATAGACCAATTTTATTTGGTTGATATGGATGGTCAATTTAGTTAAAATAGTTTAGAGACCAAATTATTATATACATCAAATTTATACACTATCATCTAATAGTTAAAATTTAATATATAAATTTAAAGAATATAATGACTTGGTCTAACTCAATTCATCTCATTTACGGACTGACTACGCCAACTCTTCAAATTTTGACGTATTCCCACTATGATATTAATGCAGGA
>CAODLS011241256.1:0-11104 GCA_948243855.1 Flueggea neowawraea
ATCACATTGCTAGGCTACTAGCAATTGCCGGCTTGGAAGTTTTAAATTTGTGGAACCTACAATGTTTTGAAAAAATACCTTCATAGGAGTTTCCACACATCCCAGCCCCACAGTATCAATGAAAGCATGCTCTCTTTTCAACACAAGCTGAGATATTCGGCGAACCTGCATAGGCATAATCAAATATGATCTACATACGAATGAACCTATGTAATCCAATAGAAGAAAAACAACTGCTCATTTCGACACACTAACTGAATGATAGCTAATCACCTCTTTTGGAATTGTTGCAGAGAACATCAATGATTGCCTCTGGCGTGGCAAACAGTCTACTATTTTCTCCACATCCTTCCGAAAACCCAGGTCAAGTAAGTGATCAGCTTCATCAAGTATTAGCATCTTTAATGACATCAAATGTAGAGATAAACCACCCTTGTTTTCAATGTGATCCAAGAGTCGACCAGGAGTTGCAACAATTATCTGCAAATTTACAGATTTCTAGATAAACACTCTACATAGAAATTTTACTTTCCCAGTCAGAAAAATAATCACACAACAAGAAACCAGTATGGCCAACCTGACAAGGATCTGATTCTAGGCGTCTCTGATCCAATTTGAAACGTGTGCCACCAACAAGCATTTGCACACCTATACCGTCATGGAACTTTAACAGAGCTTTTGCTTCTGCAGCAATTTGACTTGCCAGCTCTCTAGTTGGACTGAGGATTAGAACATATATGGGAGAGACCCGTGGCCTGGTTTTACTACTTGTTGCCTTCAAAACTGCTTCAATAGCAGGAAACTGCTCGTGTTTAACAACAATGCTGAAAAAATAACCTAATACACTAGTTCAAACTAATTCAGAAAAGTAGCAAGGGACTTGTAAAGTACCAAATAAGCTACACTTTTTCCAGTGCCGGTTTTGGCTTTAACCAATGCATCATTGCCTGCTCCAATTGAAAAAAAAAAAAACAGATAAAAAAGTGAGAATGTTTTGAGGCAATTGGAGCAATATACAAATAAGAGAATTTTTTGCGACAATTTTTTTTTTCAAGAGATAGAATGACATATATAATATGATAGAAGCACTTAAAAGACAAATAGACCAAAAAAAAAATAACAGAGAGTTTTCATGCAACAATCAATAGTTTGGCTGAGCAATTCACTTCTGAGCTAGACATATAAAATTGCACCATAAGACAGATAATAAACGGGATTGAAAATGAAAATAAAAGAGTAAACATACCCTCAAGGCATACTGAAAGAGTAGCCTCCTGGACTTTGGTCATTTGAATATAGCCAGATGCTGTAAGAGCTTTTATGGTAAACGGAGATATACCAGTCTCGTTAAACCTGTAGGGAAAAAACAATAATAGGTCAGCATTCAACAAATTGATTCTTTAAATTGTTGTAACAGATAGAACTGAACAATACAACAAGCTACAATCCTATTTCTTCTCATTCCCGTTCAATTTCAAATAAAAGACAGCAGACATTGAGGAAATGGATGCAAAAGGAAAAAAGAAAACAATTATGCACCAACAGCATATGTCCTCCTAACCTTTTCTCACTAAGAAGTGATTCATCATCGACCTTATGATCTTCATCATCAACCAACTTAGACTTCTCAAGCTTGTGCCTGAGGAGCTCAACCTCTGTGGCAAAATCAGTCTCCTTCTCCAGATCCTTCAACGGGACCCTTTTCGTGATTTTCACATCATAATTCCCCAATGCAGCCCTACTTGCAATCTTCCTCAGCCCTTTTCTCCTTATCCCCATCCCATCTTCCTCCTCTGAATCAACCTCCACATAATCCTCATCATCCTCACTTGAAGAACTGTCATTCCTCATAAATCTCCTCGGTTTCCGCCCAGCAAAATCCCCTCCACTCTTTATATAATCACTCACATTCCTTGAATTAACCTCATTTTCACGCCTTTTCGTTAAACTACTAGCCAAATACTTCCCTGAATCACTTCCAAACAGATAACTCGAATCACTACGGCCCGAAAATCTCTCATTGCTACTAAATTTCCTCTCTTTACTCACAGAGAGATCATTTTTACCTCCAAATTCATTGCTCCTCTGCGTTGAATAACTTCTCCTGTTAGTAACACTATACTGCTGCGTCTTCAAATCAATCCCGCCCCTCGAACCATTTAATTCTGGCCTTCGAATCGGACGAGGCACCGGAGGTTTTAAAGGCCCGTCGTTTTCGTTCCACAAATCCTCAGCTCCTTCTTTCATAAAACGATCAGCCAGTGCTTTGACATGGTTTTGTGGGCTCATAGGGCTATAAGAGGAGCCATTGCCACCTAGGTCCGAACCGGGAACCGGGTCGGGTTTTTCTGGGAGATGGGAACGGATTTGGGACCGAATTCGGGCTTGGTAGATCTGTTTTTCTTGTTCAAGAAGTCGTTTTTCTTTCTCTCTGGCTCTCTTTTCGTGAAGTCGCTTCCATTGCCACTTGTTTATGCCTCCTGGGAATGTCCGAGGACCTCCTCCCATTAGGCGGGTGAGGACCCGGGTCCGGAAAAGATCGGAGATGGTGGTTTTGGATCGTTGGTGGAGGATTGATGAGTACATGGTGGTGGTGAAAGTGGTGTGTATTGGAAAGGTTTAATTCTGTAGGGTTTTAGGCTTTAAAGTGCAAATTTACCAAAAGCAAAGCCAAAGCTCTTTTGAGTTTTATGATATATAAGCAAAGCTAAACTTCTTCCTTAGTCCCTACGCTTAAAGACTGTGATACATAAGTCCCAGAAGACTATTATTGATTTCTTTGCATGTTTGTTTCTGGATATTTAATGAGTCGTTGATTTTATTGCGAAATTATGATTATTAATTTTTTTACTATTAATACCATTAACTCGTTTCTGTTTTGTGCAAAGTTTGGAAAATATAATGATCAAACTTTTAAAATAAACGAATGAATTCATTAGGTTTTTCTTTTTTTTTTCTTTTTTTTTTTATTTTTTGTGAAATTTTTGCAAATTATAATGAACAAAATTTTAAAATAAACTAATTATTAAATTTGTTTTTAATTTTTTTTTTCTTTTTTTTTTCTTTTTTGCTAAAGAATTCATTTAAGGTTTCATTCAGCCATTTGCCAAAATAAAATCCAAAAAGTTTGTAGAAACTGACCTTAATTTGACACAACCGACCCATTGATTAAATAAGCTTGAGGTAGATGGTGTAATGAATCATGAAATGTTAAACAATTGAAAACCCCAATGTTAAGCCATAGAAGAATGTGGGCACTGATATAATAAATGGTCTTGAGTTGTCTTCAGATTCGATCCTTGCTTAGCTAAATTCTTGGTTTTGTCACTATTCAAAGGCAACATTTGGCTAACGGGGACGGGGCGTTGAATCGGCCTATGCATACAGCGGCTGAATACAAGAAACATTCGAGTTGGTGGCTTGCCATGTAGTTCGATCCAAGTAAATACTTGACACAAGATGGGACTACAAAATGCCAAAAAATATGATATATATGTTGCTTAGAGGGCCTTTCTCTTGTTCAACACTTCAAGTGTATATTTTACAATGAATTTTTCAATCAAACTAAAATATGCTATTTAACTTGTCCGTACAATCCATAGACAAACAAAAAATGTGGACGGCCTAAATTGTCAATTTTGCATTTACACCTGCTGAATTTATTGAGCCTTAGACAATAAAACAAACAAAAGTATGAATATCTTGAATTATTGAATTTGGATTAAAGTGGAGTGTAAGTGTGAATATAGTTCAGTCTATGCAAAATGGAGTGATAAATGAGTGTTGCATTAAAGTGGATGTAAGTGTCTAAGAGAATGATTTTAGTTAGGATAAAAAAGATTCCCACAAATTTATAGTAGTTCAGTCTAAAACCTACGTCTAGAGATGAAAGAGGAGCAATTTTTACACTAGAATGAGATGTGCAAGATTACATAAAAATCCCATACCCAAAAGAGAACAGTCGTCGCAATGGCTAACAAAATAAGGCTTTTAAGATGGGTGCCTTATACTCTCCCTTAAAGTCACAAATCACAAAACACTCAGATGGATAATGCCACAAACAAAAACTCTCACTAAATTCTCCAACTAATGGAGCTCTCCATCCTTCTCCAAAGCCCCTAAGGACCACCTTCGCACAAAAGACCCTCTCTCCAAAGCTCTCACTTGAATCAAATAGCCTAAAGTGCTTCAAGTTGACAAATGCGGCACGGCATCAACTGAGGCACATCTCCAAATCTTCTAATAACGTAACATTCCCTTAATTCTTGTGGATTGTCCGCTTTCTTGATGATACACAACTTGTTGAACTTTGCATCTTCTACGTTTCATTTATTGGCACAAAATGCTTTAAGTTTAGTGTTTACTGTAAGATAGTGTCATTTACTTTTAGGTGTACGTGATATGATAATAGTTATTCAATATGCAAGACGATGGTTGATTATACGACTTATTCTTTATTAAACAAGCAAGAAAATGTGCACTAGTTCACTTCAGGTGTACAATTGTCACCAAAGACAAATAAATATTGATATTCTTCTCCGATATTTCCTAAATTTAAACCATAATATGGTTTATCCTCATAAACTTTTGTTTCGAGAGGATCGATAATTTTGTGAGCTTCATCCACAACTTTTATTTTTTCACAAAATGAGTCATACCTAGTGAATTCTCAGGGATGAGCGCCACCGGATCCCATTGGAGGACTAGGTACGCCTCGAAGGCTATATACTTCACCCCCCTCCCCCATTCAACCACTGATGTTGAGTCCGCCAACGATTTAAAAAATATTTAAGGCTACCATCCAACTTCAATGCCATTTTTATCAAGTTGGAGATAGTAGTTCTCGTTTATTACATTATGTTATTATAGATAAGAAAACAAAGTGAATTATCTTAATTCTAATTACATAAATATCACAAATTCTTGACATTCTATACTATTTTGTCATTATCTATTTTCATTGAACAAGATATAGAAAACTTACTTTGTATATGAAATAGCGATAATCAATTATTTGCGAAGCATTACCCCTCATTGAAGTCCGAGGAAACGCCATATCGAGAGGAATTTCTGTACTACTCAATATAACAGTGGATGTGAACACAAGTTATTGAAACATTGTGTACTATCTGTCTGTTTGTGCACAATTGACAAAGATGGAAAATTAATCACAATTAAATTAATTTAGAAATAATAGACATCAAGAAAATAATACTTACAGTAGTATCTATGAATAATCGAGTTTTATGGTCTTTTTAGACAATTGGATTTACCTAAAATAGATGAAAAATGGAAGTAAACATTATCTTTGTTATTATTTAACTTGCATATACCAAAGTGATTTTATATTTGCAAAATGGTCAACAATAAATTACTTTGAATAAGGATTCTTAATTAATAAATTAATTAGAGAAAAATTAACTACTTACTGTTGACCCAACAATAATAGTGTCAAGACCATTTTGAAGCTTCATTTGGATAGAACTGCATACTAATTGCAGAAATTGTAAATTAGTAAAATGCAAAAAAGAATCCATATATTATACATAGGAATTTTTGGCTGCTACCAATCTAGTCTACACGTGCCAATTCATACTTTTTACATATATATACACATTTCATATATTATATTATATTCATATTATATATATATCACATATTATATATATATAAATTACATATATTATATATAATATATGTAATTTATATATATGTGTATATATATATAATATATTATAATTAGTAGAATTGAAAACACTATTGATAAAAGAAAAATATACTTACTTTTATACCAGGTCTATCATTAGCATTTTGAGGATTTAATTTGAAGAATATATTTTTGCTGCCAATTTTGCTCGAATCAGATCATCTTTAGTAACGTTTTTAATAGGAACTGTCCCAAATGGACATCCCTTTTCATTCAACCAAAATTTTTCTGGTTTGAAAGAATTCCTTGATGAACTCTTCTGATTATAATTTTTTTCATTCCGACTCATCTGAAATTTAAAAAAAAAATTGAAATAATAAGATTAACATATAATTATAGTAAAACACACAAAAAAATTATAATATGGAAAAATAATTTCTAAGTCACTGAGGTATACCCTAATTAGTAGATAGATTTCGTAATTTTAGGATGTTATATACACGTCCTTGAGGTGAAAAATATAGTTGCACTTAAATTCTTCGTCAATGGTCTGTTAATATTCCGTTAGTAAATTGCTGACATGTCTAATTTTTTTGTTTGAATAAAATTTTAAAGACAAAAATATATGCCTAAACCCCAATTCCTGTTTGCCCCTTGTGTTTTTCTGTTTGTTTTTTTGGGTTCAAGAACAAAAGAATCCTATAAAAAAAATTGCAGTAGCTATATTGATCAAATAATTCAATGAAATAGTAGACCAATAGCAAACATCACAAATCATTGAAGGTGAACAAGCAAGCCTTCCATTCTCAGAATTTCAAATCTTTGAGTTATTGTCTTGAAACAGTAGTAAGATTAGTTGTTGCTTGTTCACCAGAAAATGAAAATTAAGAACAAGAACAGAGAATTCACCCAGCTCAGAGACAACATTTTTGAACCACACCTAATTGTAGCATTTGCAACTTCGATTCTTAAAACAATGAGAGATTTTATTGGCGGCAACATCTTATACAGAGCAAAACAGAGGGGATAAGAACCCATTTACTTCAAAAAAAAAAAAAAAAAAAGAGAACAAAACAATCTGTGTCATTCTAGCTCTCTTCCTCCATTATAACAACCACTGACTGAATCCCTTTCTCATCCCCCTCCATCGCCACCGGCACCGAAACAAAACTCACCATCACCAAAAATTGAAAAATCTACAGAACCAAAACCCAAGCAAACTGAAATGCAAACAAAACCCGAAATGAGATGCAAAAATAGAAATAAAAATGTAAAATCAAAGCCATTAGATTTTCTTTGTTTACAAAACCCAAGGAATCAGTCGGCCTCTCTCCAAAATCCTCAGACAACTCAACAAGAAATCCTCCTATTCCCTCCTCAAACAATGCTTCCAAGACAATTTTTCCTTCAAATACGTCGTACCCACTTCTGGAAAGATCGAGAGAAGGGGAGAGAGAGAGCTGCGGTGGAGGAGAGAGACAAATCGAGCGAGATTCGGGTCTGGCGAGTATGGTTGTGATGAGTTCAACCCAGATCCTTTCTTAGAGGATCAGTTCGGGTCTGGGTTGAACGAATCAAGTTTTGCAACAAATTTCCACCTTGTTGACAATGAATTGATGAGAGGAGAGAAGAGCAGTGAAGGAAAGAGATAAGGGTAGTTACAACGGAAGAGAGAGAGAGCATGACGATAGACGAGGAAGGTGAGAATGAGCTGCAATGGTAGGAGGTGCGGCTGTGAGAGAGGAAAAGAAAAGGGGAAGAGATCTGGTGAGAGAGAAGGGGAAGAGAGAGAGAATAGAAAGAGAACATCTGACTTTTCATTGTTCCAGGTTAATGATTTTTTATACACATCCCCTGAGTAAATGGATTTTTGTTTATGAAGATTTAATAGTTCGTGTGTAGGTTTAATTAAAAAATAAATTTACATGTACGGGTCATTTGAGCTAACTGATTTTTTATAGTTTAATAATAAATTTAATTTTAAAACTTTCCCTCACTAATTAAGTGGGTTTTTGTTTATAAATTTTGTAATAGTTTTTTTGCCTTTTTTAGAAAAATTGACTATCCTATATGAACATCAAATCAATTAAAGACTTGTTTGACGATGTAATATATTTTGTATATAATAAATAGTATATGCGAGTTTTTATATTTTGTAATAGTAAAAATTGATGGCCATATTAATAATTTTGTTTGTTATTGATGGTTGTGAAAGTTCAAAGTCACCCTCGCATTTTAAATTAAAGAAAATCTGTTATTGAAAGAGTAAACTTATGGAAGGGTAACACTGTAATTTCAGTTTTATAATGGCCATAATTCGTTGATGATTACGGCAATATACTGCTTCAAAATATTGCATGGCTCCAAACAAGGAGGTTTAGTAGAAAACCTACTATATGCTGCCAAACTCCTATATCGTAGTCATTCCCAAGCAAGCCCTAAGTTGAACACATTCTCCAGTGGCACTACACATAGGTCGATTTAATTAGATTGACTCACCCGTGAGTAGAGGGAAAAATTCTAATAGTTTGTGTCTAAGAAAATTCAACAAAATAAATTTATTTTTTGTTAATGATACTTTCAAAGAAATTTAAGGATGTATTAGATTATGACTTTTAATGATTTAAAAAGTCATGGGATATTAAATTATGATTTTTAAAGACTCTTTAAAAAATTTTAAAAGTTTAAGTGTATTGGATTATGACTTTTAAAGACTTAAAAAAAGTCTACAAAAATTAGGAGGTACTTAATTAAGAATTTTAAAGATTCTATAAAAGTATACATATATTCAAAAAGTCATAAATTTTTATAGATAATAACTTTTGCATAGTTTGAATGACATTTTTTAGATTTGTATGAATAAAAAATCTACATAATTCTCTTGTACTCTAGCTCAATACTTTTAAAAAGTCTTTCACAATTCTCAATTGAACTGATGCAGCTTGCATTTATTACCTCTGTTGAAGAGATTAAAGACTTGAATTATAACAGGAAAGTCAAGTAAATCATGTTATTTGTTTTCAGTTGTTTGTTTGAAGTGTAAAAAAAATTGTATTAGTTTGAAACAACTCTAAAACATTGTTTTATTTAATAGTGATAAAGTAAAAATTTTAATTGTTAAAGTAAACTTTTAAAATGAAGTCTATAAAAGTAATTAATAAATTTATAAATTCTATAAAAGTATTTTAAAATAAAGTGTATGAAAGTTATTGACAAATTATAAACTTTACAAAACTCTTGTAACATAAAGTCTATGAAAGTCATTGACAAATTTATAAATTTTATAAAAAATTATTAAAATCTATGAAATCTGTAAAATTCATTCACTTAAAACAATTCTTCAAAAAGTCATTAAAAGTTATAATGACAATTTTAGAATGAATCTGTTGTTATAAAATAACTTCTATAAGTTATCTGAAAAACAAAAAAAATGAATAAGTTAAATTATGACCTGAATGGTTTCAACCGCTGGTCTATTTAGAAATTTGAGTTGCTTGTCTAATTCTGCATCCTCTTTCCTTGACAATCGTTCTCCATTGATTCCTTCATAGCCCAGAATTACAAACCAAATAAACATCAAAATCCGAGTTGCCTTAAAATCCATCATTCCTAGTACCAAAAAACAAAATTCGTATGTTATGATTCTTCCATGTTTCACATAAAAGTGTAGTTCCAATTGAATAATAAGAAAAAAAAAAGGACTAGAATGAAAATAATAAAAGCGAATAAAATGGATAATAAGAAACAAATGAGCAACTAAAACCAATAAAATAGAAATGAACAGTGAAGAATTAATATAAACTTACCAATTCTCTTTGCTTTTAACCGATGAGTTGCGATGTTCATATGTATGGAGTTGAGCAAAGCCGCAAAGATACATGCAGCCCATTAATTGTTGTACGTGGTGAAAGGAAAAATAAAGTGGAAGCCTTTAATTTTTGTATGACACGTCTCAACTTATGGTAAGGTGTGTATGATATAAAAGATTTGAATATAATAAATGCAAATAAAGGATGTCATATATTGCTCGTCATTATTTCATTTAAATGCTCAACAATTTTTTCCAATATTGGCAATATGAACTTAATTCGTCAATATCCAGAATCTCAACCCTTTTACGAATGGAATTAATATATACATTTGAATTTTCCCATCCATGTTTGAATTGTTAAAACCTAGTCAAATAATAAAAATTTCTCTTGTTCAATCACTACACTTATCACAATCCATTTTCGGACTATGACCGGTGTATAATGCGAACAGTCTAAGATAGTTCGATCCATCTCGCATAAGCCTCGAAAAACAGAACTTATATCTAAATTATTAATCAACAAGTTTAAAGCTGTTTTTTTAAACATAATAATAATAATAATAAATAATAATAATAATAAATAATTTCTAATTAAGAAATCATTCTAAAATACTAGAATAATTATACAAAACCATACATCTACAAGTATTTTGGTGTGAAGCAATTAACAAAACAGATAAACTGGGCCCAAACAAAAGGGTTTTCACTGCTTCTTCAGAATATCTTATAGAGTGTTAAATGTTGAATGATACAATCAACAAAATCACCTAAAAAATATTAAAGGGGAGGGGGTGAATAAACTCATCGAGAAAATGACACTCCAGATCGCTTTCAAGGCTCCCATAAACTGTTTTGAAAACCTTTTTCAAAAAATACCACATACACGTATATAATCATATATTATTAGTATACACACGTATATATACAAATAGTAGTTCAAAAATTCAATTCGAAAATGTTCGCACAGATGGCAAACAACATATAGTTAGGCAAAATGATTAATATAATAGAAGACAAATAAGCATGTTGCATGCATACATACAAATTCATATGGCACCGATTATACAAATTATGCAGAAGTTTATGTTCTTATATATATCTTATGTTTAAATAATTACCGAACTGAATAGATCTGATAATCACTTATCATACACCTATATCATATTAAAATTGCGTTGACAAGATTAGATAAAAAATAGAGTAACAGTCTTAAGAGCCTAAATGGTACTTGGATTAAAAGGGCTAACAGTTGACAGTTTTAGAGGCTCAAAATAGTACTTCGTCTACCCTAAGAGTTTCAAAACTGTAACAGACAAAACTTATCTAAGTACATCGACTAGCATTGCAGTCCATGTGCTCCAGCAAAATATACCCCGTTAGACTACAGTACAATGTACTACGAAAAAATGAGCAATAATACAGACTCTCCAAATTTATTATATCCAATCATAAATCAAATCACACTATATCGTCTGACAGGGGACCAAAATCAGAATAAAAATCATACGTGGACTCCTGCCACCAAAACAAAATAGTTTATGTGTGTTCCGCTGGACATATGGTTACCACCTAATCCTTGTAACTGAGTCGTCATATTGGTATACCAAAAACAACGTTTATCCCTGTATCATAGATGTTCTGAGTCA
>CAODLS011241742.1:0-15926 GCA_948243855.1 Flueggea neowawraea
AGCATATAGTATATTACCTACAACAAATGCTTGTTTGGAAATAAACATCTTCTTTGTCAATACAGCCAATCACATTAACAATTTCATGAGAAAATTACAATTTTAATATTCCTGCCCAAAGCTATGCTGCCTAAATTAAAAAGACTCTGCAACTATTCCTCCCATTTGCATTACGCAAAAATGAAGTTCCATTTTTTTATTTGAATGTAAAAGGTTATTTTTAGAATTTCATTGACAACAATAACAAATAAAATTGTTTACATTATTGTCACTTTTTACTATTATAAAATACAAAATCTCTTATATACTATATGCAATATACATAATATGCTATGCATCTAAACGAGTCCAAGATAATTAGTTTGCAATATGCCTATTAAATTTAAATTAAATTAAATAATTTATCGAATTTTAAATGCTTTAACGTTTCTACCTCAATTAATGACGGAATATAAATAGTCCCCACCAATTAATTACCAACACCACTCCACCACTTATTTCAATCCCTAATTCACAATCTCATCAAAATCAGTGCCGTGCTGTTCTTCTATGCTTCTTTTTTTTTTTTATCTCTGATTCTTATTCTTGAAATCTTGATTATGCATATTGTGGGTTTTTTTTACTATAATTAATCTGAATTTTTTTCGTTGTTATTTATTTTTATTTTCTTTATAGGATCTTTATTGATGAATTTTATGGCATTTTCAAGTGAGAAGATTTCTTCTTCTGTTATTGTCTCATTTAGGTTTATTTTTCAATTTTTTTGTCAATTTAAATAGAACGGATTGTTATTAATTTTTTTTCATTTAAATCTTTGTTATAGAAGACTCAAATATTGTATTAGTTGAAAAGGGAGAAACCAGTTTTGGGATTTGAGTTTGGAGGATCCTGGTTTGCTATTTTGCTCAATTTAAAAGGCGTGTCATTCTTATGTTTTTTTACTATTTGAAATTAAATTTATTATTCGCTAAAAATTACACTTCTTAATATTTAAACAATTTATTCGAAAATTTATTATTCACTAAATTCTCCACTTCTTAGTATGTAAACAACTTAATGTTGATATAAACGAAATTACAGTTTAAAGTTTCTATATTTTAAAAAACTAATTTGATTTAACATGCATTTTGCGCGTCCAATCATCCAATAATGAAGGGTAGTTGAAATGTTAAAAAAAAAAGCGAAAATAGAGGGATAGAGGATACATTGGCACGTGCCCACTGGAGTGGGGCCAACGCTTTGCCAGCTGGCCACAACCTAAGGCAAACATTCGTATGTGGCTATTATTGGCATTTCAAGTTATCTCCGAATTACCTTTCTGCCCTTCACTTTGTCTCCGGCTCTCCGCCGAACCGAAGGGCGTCTCCAATTTTTCATGACGAAATTGCCCTTTTTTCTGGAGAATTTATATTAGAAGATAACGAAACCGGAAACTCTCCATCCAAAATGAAGATTGGTTGATCGGAATTCAGAAACAAGTCTTGATTAGGCAGGCATGAGTTGCCACACAATGTTCTTTCTCAACAATTCATCAAAACCTGGTTTCCTTCACTCTCCTTCATTTCTCTTTAATAACGTCAGACATTACGTACTGTGAACACAAAACTAAAGGCTTATTTTGTATAGGAAAAATAGGAAAATAAAAGTTAATTATTAGAAAAGTCACTTATCTTAATATATTTATTCACTACTTTTATGTTTGTTAACCATTTTTATGATTATTTTTTTAATTACAAGACAATTTAATTCTCCTACAAAAGAGAAGGGAAGTAAAAATCCAAAACCGTCAAAAGATTTTACTTGCCTAGAAAATAAAGATTATTTAGTCCCTATTCTACTCTTTTTCTTTTATTTTCTCAGAGTATTTATGATTTTTAACTAATAAAAAAATATATTATCATCACACCTCCCAAAAAATGCATTTTCACATTTTGCTTCGTACTGATGTATAAAAAAAGAATTATTTGGTGTTCTTGGTCAATAATAACCACATTCATATCATTTTCAATTTAAATTTCCTTATTTTCGTGTTAATCAAAAGATCATCACTATTTTAACGGATTTTCAATAAATCTAGTATTATATAAAAAATTAATTTAAATTTTAATTAGCAACCAGGGAGTTTTCAAAATGCTCAAATGGAGAGGTTCATATCTATTGAAGAATGATAACTAAAATTGGAAAGGACATTACTCTCCTCCATCTTTGAACGTTTGTTCAACGATTCCCTGGAGTCTGCTCTTCTGCAAATGGTAACAATCTTACAGTTTTCTCTGCTGCAAAAACACAACTCTTTTTCGTGGCTGGCTACTATGAATGTAATTGCAAAATTTTCAAGAAAAAGGGTGTCTGCCAATAATGAAAATCTCCAGAATAAAATTGGCTCTTCGTTTTTTATTTTACCCTTCAAACTGTAAATCTAAGTTTGAGTAGTTCACCATGGAAGGACGAACTGGAGATAAGGCCTCAAACAACTATAAGTGTGGCAGAGATGGGTATGCCTAACTGGTTTTGGTAAGTACAAAAACTAAAAGATTATCTATGAACAACTATCTAAACCCGCAGTTTGAAGGGTAAAACTGCATAATGTCCTGAGAGGTTTTCATGTCAGTAAACATTCCTTCCAATTTCGACGTAAACTGATATCCACATTCTGTCTTGAGCTTAATTATTAATTTTTTTCTGGTTCTTCAGAAACAGTCTTCCCATATAGAAGCCTCTTTGCCAAGTGTTGTTTGTAATATTTTTCAAACACGTCTTTTTCTTGAAGGTAGCGGAAGAGCATCATGACCTTGTCTAATATGACATCCACATGCTCCTCACTTACTTGTTCGTAAAAGTCATTCTTTTCTTTTATTATATGCAGATACAGCTTTGCTATTGCTAGATCTGGACAATTCACTTGGAGAGTTAAAGGGAAAAAATAATAAGACTGCATTTCATCTCCTAGCTGGAATGTCGTCAGCTTTTAACAGTGGATATCCCATGGGAGTGCTTACAATGATCCTCTACCCATGTATGTATACTTTATCATTAGTATCTTCAATTTTTATTATTAAAAATAATATGATAAAAAATGGTATAAGTCACCTAATAATTCCTGGAAATGCATATATAATTAATGGAAAAGTTTACTTTTTTTTTTTCATAGTGCAGTGTCTGCCTGTTGAAGAATTAATAATAATGTTGTTTACTAAAGTTAATAATCGTGTTTTTTTCTTCTTATTTAACAAAAATCTATTACATTTTTTTGTAGTGCCAAAATGGATTTTTCTATCAGTTTGCAAATTTTTATTCAATGGTACTCTCTCTTCCTGCTCTCTCGTAAACCTTATTCTTATCAATGTGAATATCTCATGAGTTAATGACTAATTGCCATGAATAAGGACAATAGGATGGCCAAAAATGAAAAAAGTTGGGGACGAAAAAGAAAGCAAGGGTTTGCTCTTAAAACAGACTTTTCAAGTGAAAGATTTGTGGAAAGAGATTCATCCCCATCAGTTTTATAATTACAATGTCCTATGATTCAAGAGAAGGTCAAGAACAACAAGGATAAGGCAGTAGTATAGATCTAGCCAAAAAAGAAAGTAACAGTAAAAGTCCCCATGACAAGGAAACACAAGAAGTAGAAGAAGATCAGAATAATATGCAAAATCAGGGCCTTCCATGTCTGCAGTTACTACCACGAATCACTCGGCCCACAACAAGTTCAACAAAGTCATGAAGGTGAAAGAATTGAAGATGACAAGAAGGATGAGAAGAAAACTGTGAACTGCACTCCAACACCATTGTTTATTGCAACTGAGAATGTGATAATGGAGATAGTGGAGCAAATACTAAATGAGTATCCGCAAGCTGTGTTGTATATTGATAACAATGGAAGGAATATACTGCATGTAGTCATTGCGCATCGACGAAAAGGATATTTGATCTTGTGATCAAGCGAATCAGAATACCAGTAGCTAGATTGATGCTAGGAATTGACAATGATGGTTACACTTTGTTACACCATGCTACTGTTACTAAACACTATACTGGAGGTTCTAAGTCTGGACCTGCTCTCCAAACTCAAGAGGAGCTACAATGGCTTGAGGTCAGCCCTACTCTTTCTCTCTCTATATATCTATTTTTTTATAAGTCATTATCTCGAGGTTTTTATTCATCTAGAACATAAAGAAATGTTCTAAGAAAATCGTGAATAAATAATTTGTACAATCTCTACATATGTTTAGTGTGTCTCAAAAGTTGCTAATGTTTCATCATTTACTTCAATCTAACTTGAAAATTATTTCTTTTTCTAATAAATATGTGTATGCTTATTTTGACATTTTTAATCTCTAATTGCATCCCCTTCTCTAGAGATTGCAAGAGCTAGTTCCTTCTCATTATGCAATGCATCGAGAGAAAAGTAAGGACAGGTATACAACATCAGAGCTATTCAAAGAAAAACACCAAGGACAATTCAAAGATGCACAACAGTGGGTCAAAGGCACCTCTCAATCCTGCTCCACTATTGTCGTACTTATGGCTACTATTGTCTTTGTTGCTGCTTTCACTATCTCTAGAGACTCCAATCAGTGACGAACCAGAACAAAATTTACATGAGTGATTAATGCCCAATAAAGTGGTTTAAATTTGATAATATATATTTGGTGTAGCAAAGTTCCGGGCCCACTAAATCCAACTCAATAAACAAATTTGAAAGTCCATAAAAGAGGCATTATTTTAAAAATATTTATAGAAATTATATTTATACCATTACACTTTCTCTATAAATAGGAGTCTTCATTACATTTGAGAGTTATATTCTCTACACCCAAACTTGACACCTAAAACTCTGCCGAATTAAATACTAACTTGAGCATCAGAGAGTCTTTTGATGACCAACTAACCTCACTTTCACTTTGTTCTTCCAAGATTAGAGGGTGACTCCAAGTGTTTGTGATCAATTATTCATCTCATTCATCCATTTGTGGTCTTGTTACAGATTTGAGGTAAAAAAATTGGTGTCGTCTATGGAAAATCAAGCTTTTTGTCTTTGATTTCTTCCAACGTTTTTTCTCATTTCAACCATTTCAGAGTTTGATCTTTTTCATCCTTGAAAGGTCTTGGCAAGTTTGTTTTTTAGACGCTCTAGGATAAATTCTTAGAAATCTTCTCGTAGTAGCTTTAGAATTTTCTCTAGAGCCCTCCTGGAGCCATTCCTTGGAATCATCAATCTCGTATTCCTCCTCAGAGTCATTCATTGGAGCCATCTTCTTTGGAGAGCTCCTCAGAACCTACCTCGAAGAACGCTTCAAAACTACCTCAGAGAACTCATCAGAACCTACCTCGGAGAACTCTTCAAAACTACCTCGGAAAACTCCTCAAAACCTTCATCGAAGAACTCTTCGAAATTACATCAGAGAATTCCTCAGAACCTACCTCCAAGAAGTTGATTATTTAATCAAGCAAGAAGGTGATTATTTTCATCCTATAAATCATGTTTTTATGGTGAAACTTATATGATGTTTATGATATTTGTCAGACATGATGAATTGGAGAAAAAGGAGTTAAAAGGGTGAAAAAGGGATGCAAAGTGGAAAGGTCTCGAGCAAGCATGAAAATGAATGAAGAAAATGAAGGAAACAAAGAAGAAAAGAGTGTCATGGCTATGATAGCCATCCCTCATGGCCTTGACAAGCGAGGCAAGGGGGAGCAATATAATAGAAAATATTCACTGCCATGAGAGTCAAAGTGTCACGGCCATGACCCGTGACACCATCATGGCCTCTCTCACGGTAGTGACGAAAGACCATTTCAAGCCACCTTCGAGACAAAATTATGTCAAGGCCGTGACATGCGAAGCTAAAGAGAAAGTAAGCTCCAGAAATGCATCAACATGTGGGGACCAAGGGGGTATTTTTGGGACATTTCTTGTAAGGTTTTTGTAACCTAGGCAAGGGGTATAAAAGCCCTCTTTATGACTCACTTGGGACATCTTTACAACATATTTAAATTAATTTCTTTCCAAATTAGGTTTTAATTAAGGAGAAGTAAAGGGATTTGAACCACCTAATTCTACTACATTTGGAATCATTCATCAAAGGTTCTTGGTTCTTGCCCCTTTGACTTTTCCTCTTTTGTATTTGGATGTTAATTTTATTTTTAATACATATTATTATGTTTATGCTTGTTTTGAATATGTTAGCTTAATTTTCTTAGTTGGGGTATAGAGCTGTAAGTTAGTAGGATGATTTTGCTATGCTAATGCTTGGGTGTTGAGCTTACTCTTCCATATTCATCTATTAAGTTGTGGCTAATTCATTGACTTGTGATGAATGACTATAGCTTAGATTGACCACCTATGTTGTAGTTTTAACAAACTAAAATGAAGAATCGAGAGATGAAGGTTGGGTGAGACAACAAGCAATGAATTTGTGAGTGTTACAATAGAAATATTCAATGCCCACAAAGTATTCAATGAAACGCCTAAGGTGCGCAATGACTCTAATTTGATTAAGTGAGGCCGAAAGGACCTATTTAATAGATATAGGAATGGTTTATTGACCTTGCGAGAGGCTTTAGACCATAACAATAATGAGAATGCCAAATCCGTGAACTCAAGTTATTAGCCTAGCAAAATTAGAGTCCTAATCGAAATCTCGAACCCCAACACCTTTCTCTTATTGAAATCTTTATTTTAAACTTTAGCTTTCATTACTACATCGTGTTTTATTTCAATTTCTCAAAAATTCCTAAAGCCAACTTGATTCTACTTGCTTTTATTTTATTTTTCTACCACAATTAAGTCAGGTTCTTTGAGGATTTGATACCCGAGGATTACTTGAGGGTTAAAACTACATTGACTCTTATATACTTGCAAGAAGCCTATCAAGTTTTTGGCGCCATTGCTCTTAAATATGGTCTTTTGTTTATTTTCACTTCTTTGTTTGTTTGTATTGTTTGATTTTCAGGAATTATATGAATTTAAGGCGAACTCAAAGCTTGGAGAACATTGAAATCATCCCTTTAATACCTGAAATTGAAAGGTCGTGCCAAGCAAACCGTGCCATTAGAAGAAGAGGGAGAATGACGTGCCTAGGGTCGAGCATGAGAATGAGGAAATGATTGGTCAATTATCGGAGGTGGACTAGGGCAAGCTATGCCAATTAGAATGAATATAAAAGAGATTCAAAGGCCAGTTTGTAATCCCAATATAACAATCCGAAAGGAGGGGGCATGGGTGAATTAGAGTTTTGCAAGTTATAAACTTTGTTGAAAATCTTTTACACAATAAGTTGAAAACAAAATAGAAATTAAGTCCAATTCACAATCATAATAGATAAACTTAAAGATAGTAAATAAATGAAGGGATAAAAGAGAGAAATTCTCAATTTATAGTGGTTCGGTCCTTTTGACCTACGTCTACTCGTCTAGCTCACTAGAGAGTTTGTGTCACAACTCATTTTCGAACCATGACCGGAGTACGAGACAAACTATCTAAGAGAGCTCGACCCATCTCATACAAGCCTCAAAGATTCGAAGATACTATCCATTTAAACATTTTAAAACATTCGTTAAAAACACATAATAAAACGGGTTTACCATATATCAAAATATATGTATATAAAACATTTGTAAGCATAAGTATACAAAATCAATGTATAAATATTGAAAACAAAATCATGGCAATCCAGTGACCCAACAACATCTCGGTGTGGAGCTCTATCAGAAACAAATGGAACCCGAGCAAAAGGGCGTTACTAACCAAAAGATGTCTCACTGGTATCCAAGATACGATGTAGTTGCCGAAGCCAAAATCTCTCAACCTGGAAAATAGTAATCGAAGGTGGATAGAAAAACAAAAAAGGGTCAGAACCCAGTGAGAAATAGCACTCCAGAATGCCTCATATGTCCCTTATAAAGACTACTTTGAAAACACTTAGAAAATACAGCATGCAAGTATAATGATGATATACATACATATACACACTACATAGGTAGCAGTGTCTAAAAATCATTTCAAAAATGATTTTAAACAAAGCACACAACACGCATGAAAACACCATAATTTAATTATAATATCAAAACCAAAGTCATAATATTAGAGATATAGGACCAAAGCAAATGGGTTGTGATATGCTCCAACACCCAAAACAAATGTAAACATGGACTTCGCCACTGATCAATAACAAATCATGTGTTGGCGTCCCAAGCACATGGCTACCGACATACCTGGTAGCTGAGATTTCTCAATGCATTGGTATACCAAAGGCTACGTACCCCAATGCATAGGTGTCCCGTACAAAGCAAAAACCATACTATATAAATATGAAAACATAAGCAGGCAAGACAGAATAATCTAAAACAAAGTGAACTATATATATATATATATATATATATATATATATATATTACATATATACAAATATATCAATTTACAAAATAGAAGTGAATGTTAATGATCATAATCCCTTTATTATTTTAGTCAATCCTCAGATTAGTCAATTTACAGAGTAAGTGTGAACACATGAAAAACAAATATAGTTTGGAGACACCACCTATATGTCTGAAACTGTCATCCACTCACCTGGATGTCTAAGCAAACTGGTCAGGCACCACTATTTGGAGGTTGATCCGTCTGACAAGAACACAAAGCTGAAACAAAGTATCAGATATAAAGCATATCAGAATCAGAGCAAAGTATAATATTGATGTTGTGACTGTACCGAAATGCATGCACATGCATATGCAAATTCAAATGCTTAAACGACGCCCAAAAATCCATTACGATCGATGATTCAATGCTCTCAACCCAAAAATCGAAATCTTTGTAAAATTACAATTTGGTCCCTGAACTTTTGTAAAATTACATTTTAGTCATAGTCCACGTAAAATTACAAGTTAATCCTCAAAGTTTTTATAATTTATAGATAGGTCCTCCAAGTAATCAGAATCCTCAAATGAGCTCTTAAACTTCCAAAAATTACAAATCCACTTTGAATTCCTCGACATTACAAATGTGAACCGAATTTTTCCAAAATTATAAATATGGATCTCAAGTTTTTGAAATTATAAATCTCGACCTCAATATTCAGAAATTATAAATCTGAGATTATTTTTTTAGAAATTTACAAAACTAGACCATGGACCAAAAATTATTCTCATAAATACCAAACTCTCGATTTGATTAATACTCGACATTCTAATCGGTCCACATTACCTCTAATCAAGCTTAGAAACTTAAATCCACCAGCAATTCCAACAACAAACTCCAAAATCGTTCAAAATCAACTAAAATCGTCCAAAACCCTAACCTACACAAAAATTTATCAAATGTCTTGATTTAAGGTTTGATTCTTGTTAATATAAGTCCTCTCATACTCATTCTAGCATCTTCTAACATTCATTCAATGAGAATCATCCAAAAATTGAAAACCCAATTGAAAGTCGGTCAAAAACGAAACCCATCAATCAATGCATGAAAATGAAGGTAAATCCATGAAAGAGATGTAATCTTACCTCAGAAAATGGTTAGGGATGATGGAAAAACAATGTAGAAGGATCCCAGTTGAGTTGAGAGATTTTTGAGTGAGAGAGGAGTGAGTAAATGAAGAGAATCCGGTTTTTGAGTGCTTTAAAGATGTTCTACTCGCTGCCAACGTACGTTATTCTAAGCAAAACGTATGTTGTCGAGTCGAAAATCGCGTTTCATGGCTACTGCTTGGACCAAAACTTCTGTTATTCCTTTCACAATGTATGTTGCACACGCGCACAACGTACGTTATTCCTTTCACAACGTAACGTACGTTGCACACACACACAACGTACATGATGTGTCGTCTATGGAAAATCCACAGTGCGGTAACTCTTTTGACAACTATGAGCGGTCTGACTCCATTGTTGAATCAGTCTAACTTTCTTAGTCGTCTTCAAAATAAGATTTGGGCCTAAAGGTTCTCTCTCTCCGGCCTTAGCCCAACAAAGAGGTGATATGCACTTTCTATCATATAAAGCCTCACAAGCCGCCATCTCGATACTCCAATGGTACGATATGCAAACTCTACCAATGGGAAGTGATAATTCCAACTCCCACCAAAATCCACAGTGCACGCTCTCAGCATATCCTCCAGCGTCTGAATTGTATGCTCAGACTGACCATCGGTTTACGGGTGAAAAGCAGTACTAAAATTTAATTGAGTACCCAAATCTTCTTACTGTTAGTTTTTGGAGCCCTAGGCCAATCATACATGTACATTGCCATTTGATTTATCATTTAATAAAAAGGCATTTCATTTCATATCTTTAAAATATTATAATATGTTTTATGTAGATAAAATCTCCATAAATAGTTTATTCTTCCTTCTATCATCAAGTATGTGACTTGATAGTAAAACTCTAAGGTTAAAAGAATACTATTCTAAATGTCCATAATCGATTATTATCATGAGAATGATAATAAATTAAGAGTAGTGTGTTGATAAATGGATAATCACATTTTACTGATTATGGATGTGAAGACATCACGTAGAACATAGATACATGTTAGGGAACACGTATTGGACTGACCCATTTTGAAAGCGCTTCATGGAGTAATGTCACAAGTAGCTTTCATGCAGTATTGATTTTCGAGTTCTCTGACTGAAACTCACTATCGACTCTTACATGATGAATCACATGTTTTAACTTAGTCAAGTGTTATCCGTAACAGGGTAATCATAAAAGCTATGACTGGATATGTCATGAGTCTTGTAGATGAGTGATAGTGTGAGTGATGAATTTGGTTCTCTTATGAAGAGTGATATCTTTAGGCCACTTGATGAGTAGGATTGATGAAATAAATGCATACTCAAATGAATTGATATACGGATTATCAATGTCATTTGTTATATCAATCTACTCGGGATCAAGAAATAAATTAAGAAAAATAAGGTTGGCATTTATCCATGCCTTATGCTTAATCTAGATATTGTGAGACAAAAGGACTAAATATCAAACTGTGAAAGGTAAAACTCGAATTACTGACATTCGCTCGATTTTGGGTTGTCATAATGTTTTAATAGATAACACTTATGGACTTTGGGCCTGAGTTTTGGGACAAAGGTTCATTGTCATTTTCAAGTGGGCCTATTGGGTCACACAATAAAGCGAGTTGGATCGAATAACAAATATGCTCTCTTTTGGTAGTTGAATTATAATGATTAATTTAATTAATCATTGATAATTCAGGTTTGATGATTTAAGTATTAAATATGATATAAGACATAATCCATTAATGTAATATGCTTTTAATATAAATCACTAATTATTAAGATTAAACATGCTTTGGGTTTATTATTATCTGTGACATAAATTTGGCCCATGTATTTTAATCAAAGAGTGATTTATTTGATGATAATGTATCATATAATTAAAAGCCCAATAACATTAAAAAGCCTATGTAAAACTCGGCAAGCCTCCTATTTTGTAGGAGAAAATTCGGCTACACAGTCCTATTTTTTAGGAAAAATTCTGCACATTGCTATTTTTTAGGAACCCTAATTATTGTGTAATATGGAGTTCTTATATTTGTAAGACAAGTAAGAAGAAACCTAGTAAACTTATACTATGGTTTCACACAACTCTATATATGTTTACATACACAAGGCCAAATTACTGAATGCTTTTGAGGGCTTGGTCAAATTTCCACATAAAAAGAGAGAAGAAAATTTGTGAGGCTAGAATAGTGATTCACAGGCTAGTACACAAGATCGTTCCAAGCAAGCTCATTCGTGTGGATACCTTTAGACACACATTTGCGCAAAGGCAACATGAGAGAAAGGGGATTCAGTTTTTGAATAATAAAAGCTACACCAACACTCCATGCATTCATTCATTCGAGCATTGGTTTTAAGGTAAAAATCCTAACCCTAATCGTGTATGTTGATGTGCATGGATACTTGGTGGAATTCTATATTAAAAATTTTTGTTATTTTCATTGTCATGTGTGCTTATGAATGTCATAAAATTAGTCACGAATTCCAATACTTATAGCTTATGCCAAAACTGCGAAGTGAATTGAGGCCCTCTGTCAGACATTATAGAGACTGACACACCATGCAAATAGACAATCCTATCAATGTACAACTTTGCTAGTTGTGTTGATCCATAAGTCGTCTTGACAGGTAGAAAATATGAGACTTGGTTAATCAATCCACGATAACCCAAATAGAGTCATACCCAACATGTGTCCTCGGCAATCCCACTATAAAATCTATAGTGATGCGATCTCACTTCCACTCCGGTAAGGGCATTTGTTGTAGTAAACCAGAAGGATGTTGCTGTTCAAACTTAACCTGATAACAGGTCAAACATTGGCTGACAAACTCAGATATATCCTTCTTCATCTCTGGCCACCAGCAGGATTCTTGGAGATCTCGATATATCTGAATGTATCCCGGGTGAATAGAATATGCAAAGTTGTGATCATCGGTCATAATCTCCTAGTGTAACCTACCCGAAGATGGTATGCATAACCTCAAACCAAACCAAGGGACTCCATAATCACCAACACTAAAACTCGGCACGTCTGATGAAAATTTGACATGCCCAATCAAACTCTGGAGCTCGACATCATCCTTTTGTGCCTTTCAGATCTGATCTAACAAAATAGGTCTCCAACACTGTTGATCGTCTCTCAGTGGCAATATAGGATGGAATACCCATCGACTTCCTACTCAAGGCATCGACAACTACGTTAGCTTTATGAGGATGATACAGTATAGTGCAATTGTAATCCTTAAGTAACTCCAACCATCGACTTTGCCTCAAATTTTGATCCTGCTAACCAAAGATATACTTCAAACGCTTGAAACCTTTCAAGTTTTCCTTCTCTAATTAAGGCTTCAATTTGATTCGTAAGATCACGACACTTCTCTGTGGAGTGACCGTAGGTATCATGTAGTCTGCAATATGCCTCTACATCTCTCCCCATGGTTTTATCAGTTTTTTTGGGAAAGCGAATAAGTCCAGAGTCTTGAATGGTTGCTAAGATGGATGCTCTTGACTCATTAGGGAGGGTGAACTTCTCACATCTTGGCTTTGTGGATCCCTTGAAATCATTCCCACTATCCTTCTTTTTGTTTGGCTATTTCCAAGCTTCTCGTTCTTTTGTTTTGTGTTCCTTCTCATCTTTGGAGTTCACAATTTTCATCATCTCCGCTTGTGAGACATACTTGTTTGCCATTACAAACAAGTCAGCTAAAGTTTTTTGTTGATCAAGTGATACGAACTCCTGCAACTGCACTGATCGTGTACCTTACAACATGGTTGCCACCGCTACCCCTGGTTGCAATTCACAGATCTCCAAAGTTGCATTCCTGAATCTGTCCATATACTGAAGGAAGAACTCCTTCTCTCTTGTTTCACACTTAACATATATGTTGGGTCTTTCTTCCTCTTGTTGTTGATTATGAAGGTGTTAATAAACTCCTTCTTAAATTGACTAAAGCATGAGATGGAAGTTTTCTTTAGCCCATGAACCAATCGCGAGCAACGTCCTTCAATGTAATTAAAAATTCTCGACATATGATTGCGTATTCCCATCCATGAAAGTGCATGATTGCATCATAATTTTGGATGTGCTTATAAGGGTCTTCCTTTCCAGTAAAAGAAAAGAGTTGAGGCATCCTAAATTTTGATGGGAGTGGCTTTCCTATAATCTCATTTGTGAAAGGGATCTTTACATCTCACTCCTCTGTATTGGGTACAAGCTTCTTCTGTGCCAAGATCTTTTCCACGATCTTTTCCATATCTCCTACATCCTTGGCAGTGAACACCGAATGATCATCAGGCTTTATCTTCTGTCTTGGGGCCTTTGGGGCCTCTTTGCATGTGCTTTCTACCACTTCGTGGTATCTCTCCTTCCTTCTTTGGTCGTGATTTGTTCCTTCTTCTCTTGGGGTGCTTGAAGTTATTCATCTGGAAATTGCATCCCCCATCTGCCATACAATGAGGAAGGGATTCGGAAGGATGATTCCCCATAGGTGTGTTTGGTCTCTCACTTATAGCGTAGGAGTTCACACATTGAGAAAGAGTCACCTAGGGGGGCAGTAGTTTTGAGAGATGACATTAGCTCTTGGATCATCCTCCTATTCTCCTGATTCTCACGCTTTAAGGCCTCAAATTCCTCAAGCGGGACTATGGCAGCTGCTGCCCTTGATTTACCTACACCTCGACAGTTTAAAGGACTCTAAACGTCTTGACCTTCATCCTCACGGTGACCGGCCATCTACGATCTTGTCTGCACTCCCATTCTTGTGGTTGTGGTATTTTCTTAGGAAATCGTCGATGAAAATCAATAGACAGAGAACACGACCTTTTGTTCGCTTCCTCACACACGGCGCCAATTGTTGTTGCTTGAGAACAACAATGAAGTCGAATGGTCTTCAAATCTTTACGTGAATCTGCAAAATAAATAAAAACAGAGGTCGATGGTTGATCTCTCGATTTTACTCTAATGCCTAAGTCAATAGACTACTTTGGCAAAGTTTTGGGAATTCTTTAAGGGGTGAAAAACGTACCTTCTGTGAGGTGAGTAAGTGTTATTTATAGAGTGATGGATTACATTTGAGGAGATGAGGAAGAATCTCTCCTTGAATTTTGAACATAACAATATCATGCCTCAAATCTTCTTAGTATCTACTCTTTCTGTTTTAAGTAACCTATAATAAATGTGTCTTTTAAATTTAATATATTTGATCAAAAAATTTAGATTTAATAAATTAAAATTACTTAAATTATTCCAACCGAATATAATAACATTTACAATTAATTAAATTAATATGTATCTAAATTAGCGGAATAAAAAAAGTAAAAAATTAAGCTCAATTGTGAAAAAAGTATCTTGGCTTAGTAGCTCTTTTACCCTTGAAATTTTTTGGCATATCTTGTTTAATCCTTCAAATTTCTTTATTACATTTTTAAACCTCTCAACTTCCACAACTAATATCTCAATAACTAATTTAACGGATGTTGCTAACAAATTCTATGTTAAATTAACAAAAACATAAATATTTGTCATTTTCATCTTTTGTGTAAAATTTTTTGCATCTTTTTAACAATAACTTTTTCCGAGATTGAGGGTTTACAACATGCTCAAAAACTTAAGCGAATTAATTAATATGACGTGTCAAGAAAAATGGCCAAAAGATATATTGAGTCAATTATCATTTATTGCATAATCAATTGAAATTTAGATTACAAAAAAGTAATTATTTAAACATATTAATAAAGCAAAAAATCGATCTTCCATAGATTGCAAAATTGAATTTTAGTTCATAATGCCCATTTGGGAAATTGCATTTCTTTGTGGCAATTGATTTTCATAACATTTGGCACATCAAAATTAAGAAGGATATTGACGCCAAGAAAAACCATAGCAGTGACATTGAAAATAATACAAAGATTTTTTGAAAAGATGTGCATTGCTATGGTGAATACTAAATAATATGTATACATATAGCATTTGTTATAATATAAAAGTATATGAAATTCTTGTATATAAAGAACACTTATTTTGAATTGTGATTTTTTATGTACTACCTAAATCAGATTTTTTTTAAAATTTACATGTATATGTTGAATTGTTGAAAAGGTTTGCTTTAAATTAAGCATGATAATTGACTAAAATAGTACTTAGATTGTAGGAAAGTTATGTGGCATTTGATTCAAATGGTGCTAATAAATTAAAAAATGAAAAGAATAGAATCCATCATTTATGTTTTCAACTGTGACCACAAATGTATTATTAGAGCATCTCCAATGGTGCTCTTTATTTTAAAGGGTAATTTTTGTATAAATAAGAGTGTAAATATTATTAAAGAGCAACAAAATTATTCAACTCTAATGGACTCTTTAAATTTAACTCTTTATTTTATTAGGACTAGTAATATATTTAAAGATAA
>CAODLS011241798.1:0-38019 GCA_948243855.1 Flueggea neowawraea
GTGAAAGGTAAATCTTCCAACCTTAATTATATATATTGATATGCATGGGTCCTTGGGGGAATTCAAGGCATTAAATTTTTGTTTTATCCGCTGCCATGTATGTATATGAATGTCATATTTTAGCCGCGAATTCCAACAAAAAACTCCAGATCAAAAGTCATAATTCTTTCAAACCGTTATCAATGATTTTAGAAAGAAGCTCAAAAACCTTTCTAGTTTTCTAGAAACTCCAAAGTCAATAGTTTGCCACGTAGGCATAACAAAAATCCTTTCAGATTTAAATCTGAGTCAAAACATATAACACTGATATGGAACTAAAGCAAGTCTGATGTGGACTTTGCCACTAATCACGAGACATAAACAAGCGAGATGTGGACTCCGCCACTAATCACGAAATGTGTGGACCAGCCATAAATGTGATTAGGACATGCCTCTATCAATATCAAATCATGTGCCTGAACGGGGCAACATGACTACGGACACCCCTGGTAGCTGAGTTGTCTCAATCATTGGTATACCAAAGGTTACGTACCCCGTAGTGCAGCTTTCCCGTCTCCAAACATATACATATAGTATAATTAAATCCATAAACAAGCAGTCATCCGACCGAGTATATCAAACCAAAGGGATATATAAGATATAATTTATATATCGAAGTCCAAAACATATATACATATAAATATGATTTTTCAGATATCTAAAATATTTATCAGATCCAGAAATGAAGTATTCATTTCAAAATTTACAAATCTATTACGACATGGCATACAAAACAGAGTATGCAAAATAGTCAAACATTTTACCCAAAACAAAGTTCAGAATTTATTTATGAAATGTACCAAAGAAATATAATATAAATCAAATTTATATTATCTCTTAAAAACAATCATCTATCGCCCAAGCCCAAAATCTTTCAAAGATAGAGTATCATTACTCTTTCCAAAACCCAAATAGTTTTCCAAAAACAATTTCATATCAACCAAGTCCTCACATAAACTAGATTTTTAGGATTATTTATCCTTTAATTATTCTAATTTACATGCTATGGTGATAGCACAAAACATATAGGTAGAAGAGACACAACCTATGTGTCTGAAGCTGTCATCCACTCACCTAGATGCCGAGCTTTCAAACTCTGAATCACTGACCACTGGTCGATGGATGGTCACCTCCGAAATCGAATTAAGTTGAAACAAAATATTTTACAAACAGATCAAATACGGTGACTGTGGCAATGAAATAATATGCAAAAAATGCAAATGCAGGCTTAAACGCCATCGGCGTTAGAAATTCTATTATATCGAAGATCTAGCACTTACGGCCCAAAAATTGGAACCTATGTAAAATTATAATTTGGTCCCTGAACTATTGTAAAATTATATTTTAGTCCCCAGGTCTCATAAAATTACAAATTAGTCCCTCGAGTTCCACAATATATAAACGTCTATTCCAGGTGCTCAGAATTCCCAAAAAAATCCTCAAACTCTCTGAAATCACAAAACTAGCCCAATTTTCTCAAAATTACAAATCTAGACTCCAAGTTTTCCAAAATTAAAAATCTAGACTCCAAGTTTTCCAAAATTAAAAATCTAGACTTTAAGTTTTTCAAAATTACAAATCTAGACTTCAAGTTCTAAAAATTTCAAATCTAACCAAGGTTTCCAAAAATTTACAAATCATAGTGAGACTTTTCAAAAATTTACAAAACTATCAAGAACTGAAACTTATTCTCAAAAATTTTAAACTCTCGATTCAACAGATAAAAATTGAATCCAAACACCCATACAAGTGGATTTCAACATTAGGATCTCAAATATATCATTGGTTTCTCCAAAACAACTCAAAATCACTAACATTTGGCTCAAACCTAAACTAATCCCTAGCTCAGTCAATAACTCATCAAATATCTTGATTCAAGGCTTAATTCATGTTAATCTAATCTCAAACAAACATAATCTAACAACCTATAACATCCATTTCAACAGAAACATCCAAAATTCGAAACCCATTTCATTTTTGGCCTAAAACCCATTTCAAAAGTTAAATGCATGAAATGAATGAAAATGGGTGATTGGAACTGAAATCTTACCTTCAAAGATGCTTAGAAATGTTGGGGAAGCAATGAGAGGCAGAAAAAATCGATCCAAATTTGAGAGAGAGAGTGAAAAATGGTGTTTCCGGACGAAAGGGTACGATTTTGGGGTTTAAAAACGACCACCGATTGAAACGCACCATTTCAATATTTACAAAAGCAACGTACGTTATTTCCTCATGCAACGTACGTCTTGGTGTCACAACGTATGTCATAAAATGTACAACGTACATTGTCATGGTAAAAAATGCTTCCAGTAGCTTCTGTTCTAAAATCGTAGCAGCACAACGTACGTCACAAACACGCAACGTACGTTGATCATCTTCATTCCCAGATAACGTGCGTTGTCTTCTCACAACGTACGTTGTCAATGAAATTCCAGACAACGTGCGTCCTAAAACTTGGAACGTATGTTATAATGCTTCAGACAACCTACTTCTATTTTCTTCGCTTCCAAACATGCGTTGGATCATTTTCAATGCCGACAACACCCAACCTTACAAAAATGACATCTTCAAACATTCTTAGAAATCTTCAAACACTCAAGCATTCACCTCAATCATTTGAGATTCAAATTAGGATTGAACTAAGACCGTTAGAAATTCCATCAAAGAGCTTGTCAAAATTGGTCAGAACACTACATAGAATTGATCAAAACGGGAGGGATATTATAGTTTGGATAAAGTGTTAAGGGAAGATAGGATAGGATAGATTATGAAAATTTTAAACATTTATTGTTTGAGTGTTTTTTACATAGGATAAAGAGGGTTAGGAAGTGATTACTTATCCCCTCAAGCTCTTATTTTCTTAACCCACTAAATTAGTGGGTTAAGAGAGCATAAGAAAAATGAATTAAAAAACATATTTTTATTTTACAATTTTATCTCTCTTTTTAGACATATATTAGGATTATTATTAGATGGTGAAAGTGACCATATGATATCCCCTAAAAATGAACCATCTTCAAAGAAGAAGAAAAGTACAAATAAAAAGAAAGAGACATCAAAAGACAAACATGAAGCTGAAATGATTAAAGATGCACTTGAATCAATTACTGATGCCATTATAGAAGATAATATGATTTCGGAAAAGAGTCAACCAACTCATTACTCTAGAAAATAAATTTGATGCATTGTCAGATATAAAAGTAGATTCAAGTGAACTTACTACTGCCTAAAACTGTAGTAAACAACAGTGTTGCATGAATCTGAACTTTTCTTGGTTAAATATCACCTTTTTATTTTCCAAATTATGATGAGATTGATCTGTTCTGTAATATTTCACTTATTCTGATATTGATTTGGTGTTTGATATTGGTTGTTAGATGTAATTTTGAGATGTTAGGAGCCGAGAAATCTTGGGGATGGTTTGAAACGAATTCAGGTGTAAGAGACGTCAACTATAGAAGCTGTGGGTGGTCAAGACGTACATTGGCTTTGGTGCAAAACGTACGTTATCTGGAAATTTGAAGGATGATCAATGTACGTTAAGTTGGATCATGACGCACGTTGTGTTCATGTGCAACGTACGTTTACATTGAGGTGGTGCAACGTACATTGTATTTGAAATAGAAGTGACTGAATGTGGTTTCGACCCCGACGACGTATGTTGACTATAAGCACGACTTACGTTGTCCTTGCACATATCGACTTTAAAGCACTCAACAACCCGACGTTTTTCATTTATCACCCACTTCTCTCACTCAAAACTCTCTCAACTCAATTGGGATTCTTCTACAGTGTTCGTCCATCACCCTTAACCAATTTCTGAGATAAGATTACGTCTATTTTGTGAATTAAACATCATTTTCATGCTTTGATTCTTGAAATCCGTTTTTGAACGAATTCATCTAGGGTTCAGATTTTTGCATGATTCTGAGTTAAGAGTTGCTAGAGGATGTTAGAATAAGTTGAGTATGACTTAGATTAATGAAAATCAAGCCTTGAATCAAGAGATTTGATGAGTTTTTAAAGTGGGTTAAGATTTGGAAGGTTTCGTCAATTTTAGGCAAGTTTGTTGTTTGTTTGGTGAAATTGTTGATGGATTAATGTTCCTGAGGTTGAGGTTGACCAATGTGTATGATTGATTTCGATTTTTATCTGTTGAATCTAGAGTTTTATATTTTTGAGAATAAACTTTGGTCCACAATTTAGACTTGTAATTTTCTGAAAAGTTTTGATGAGATTTGTAATTTCTGAATGTTGAGGTCTAATTTTCTAATTTTAGAAATTTGATGTCTAGATTTATAATTTTAGAAAACTTTGGGTTAGATTTGTAATTTTGAGGAATCAAGTACGTATTTGTAATTTCTAAGAGGTTAGAACTCATTTGAGAATTCTGAATACTTGGAGGACCTATTTGTAAATTTTGAAAGCTATTTCATAATTTTACGAGGATCTAGGGACTAAAATATAATTTTATAAAAGTTCAGGGATCAAATCGTAATTTTACGTAGATTCCAATTTTAGGTTGAGAGAGTGAGATCTTCTGCCGTAATGGATTTTTTAGCGTCATTTGACTATTTGGATTTGCATATGCATGTGCACACATTTCGGTACCGTCACAGTACCACCATCATACTTTACTTTGACTTTGATATGCTTTGTATTTGATATTATTTTCAGCTTTGTGTCCTTGCCAGCACGACCAGCCACCAACTAGTGGTGCCTAATTGGATTGTCAGCTAGGACATCCATGTGAGTAAATGACAGTTTCAGACACATAGGTTGTGTCTCGAAACTGTATTCGTTTTTGTTGTGTTCACATTGTTCTGTAATTTGACTAATCTGAGGATTGGGTAAAATAATAAATAGATTATTTGAATTAATATTCACCTTTGTTTTTGCAAATTAATATATATATATATATATATTCCCTCTGTTTTGAATTCTGAATTGCATGCCTATGATTTCATATTTATGTAGTATGGTTTTGTTTTAATACGAGACACCTACGCTACAGGATACATAACCTTTGGTATAACAATGCTTTGATAGATCTCAACTACTAGGGATGACGGTAGCCATGTGTTCGGGACGCCAAACGCATGACTTGTTATTGATCAATGGCGGAGTTCACGATTACCTTTGTTTTGATTGTTAGCGCAGTCCACAACCTGTTTGCTTTGGTCCCATATCTTTGATATTACGACTTTAGTTTTGAAATTAAAATTTAACCACAATATTTTTCCTGCTTGCTGTATGCTTTGTATGAAATCGTTTTCGAAATAATTTTGAGACACTACTACTTATGTAGTGTGTATATGTATGTATATTTTGTTATACTTGCATGCAGTATTTTCGAACCGTTTTTCAACCAGTCTTTGTGAGGCACGTATGAGACAATCTGGAGTGTTATTCCTCACTGGATTCTAACCCCATTTTTGCTTTCTGTTTACTTTTGATCTTTGTTCTCCAGGTTGAAAGATTTTTTGCTTCGGCACGACACCGCATCTGGGACACCAGTGTGGTGTCTTTTGGTTAGTGACGCCATTTTGCCCGGGTTTCATTTGTTTTTGATAGAGCTCCATATCGATATGCTGTCGGGTTACTGGGTTGCCTTGATTTTATTTTCAGTATTTATACATTTATTTGTAGACTTATATTTATATATGTTTTTATATACATATATTTTGATATATGATAAACCCGTTTTATTATATGTTTTAAATAAATGTTTTAAAATGTTTAAACATGTACTATCTCTGAATCTATGAGGCTTGCATGAGATGAGTCGAACTCACTTAGATGGTTCGTCTCATATGCTGGTTATGGTTCGAAAACGGGTCGTGACAAGTTCTTTCAGAAATAGATGTAAACTTGGGAGCAAGAAAGCACAGATGAATATGTGATAAGATTGGTTAAAGAACTAAAGGTATAAAGTTTATTAATTCCTTGAAATGAAAATATGTGTTATAGTATTGTTTTCGCTTGACTCTGAATGGCAGAGAGAGAAGTATAAACTTAATAAGAAGAAATCATAAGCAAAATGACGACTCAAGGCAACTAAAGAAACAAGTTGAAAAACAAAACTTAATCTTAAAAAAGCTAAACAAAACGACAGAATAATACACACCAAAAAGACATTTAAATGACTAAATTAAACACTTAAATAATCTACTCATAACAACAATAGTTTTTAGTTTTCATAAAGCAAGAAAACAAAATGCACATGGAATGATTGATCTATCAAACACATATCAGAGAATTATAAATGTTAATGTTGAAGTGAATCTCTTGATCAAGATGCAAGCCAAAACCTTGAAGAAAGTAATATCAACCTAAAATGGACGGTTTGTGATGAAAAACTGATTGTTGGGTGGACACGGGCATGCCCACGGGTGTGGCGCAGATCGTGGAACTTACTGTCCAGAAGAGAATATGTTTTTGCTGGGGACACGGCTTGTCACAAGGTCGTGTCCTAAACCGTGTGTTGACAGTACAGGGACACGACCGTGTCTTAGACCGTGATTTCAGCCGTGTTTAGACCAATTTCGACTGTGTTTTACCTTCTCATGCCCGTGTCTTCATACCTGAACGTGTTAGGATGGGTACGGGTGGTTTTTAGGGTTTCTATCTTCCTATTTAGGATTGTATTACTTGTAAACTATAAAAGGAGGCTTGGGAACGTCTTAAAAAGCTTTTGAACGTCGTTGTAAGCTGTTGTGCTTGTATTTGACTCTGAATAGTAGAATTATTTGTGCTCTGCCCGTGGAAGTAGATCGAATTGATCGAACCACGTAAATCTTGTGTTCTTGTGTGATTGCTCTTTGTTATTCCGCATTTTCTTCTATCGCCTAATTTCCTGACAAGTGGTATCAGAGCCACAGTTGTTTGTTCAGAAACTCCTGGATTCGTTCTGTAGAAAGAAGATGTCTTCGTATAAATTCGATATTGAGAAATTCAATGGTTCGAATGATTTCACGATGTAGAACCTAAAGATGAAGGCGATTCTGTTTCAGCAGAAGTGTGAGGAGGCAATTGAAGGTGAAGAGAAATTACCGGTAGAACTGACAGCGGCATAAAAAGCGGAGGATGTGAAAATAGCGCATAGTGCAATTCTATTGAGTCTGACGAATGAAGTCTTAAGGGACGTAGCTGATGAAATTACTGCAGCAGACTTGTGGTAGAAGTTTGAGAGTAAGTATCAGAAGAGATTCCTGTCGAACAAGCTTTATCAAAAAAGGCTGTTGCATACCTTGAAGATGTCAGAAGGCATGCAAGTAAAAGAATATCTTGATAAATTTAATAGGATTGTATTAGATTTGAAAGGTGTTGGTGTTGATATTGATGATGAGGATCAAGCTATGTTTCTATTATATTCATTGCCTGAATCATATGAGAGTTTTGTTGATACTATCATGTATGATAGAGATGGAATTTTCTACTAATGATGTGAAAGATGCTTTGTTGTCTAAAGAACTGAAGAGGTTAACTTCTAGTTCGGGTGGAGACAGAGTAGAGTTCGGGTTAACCGTGAGTAGGGGCAATAGAATGGGAAAGAATCATGGTTTGAGGTGTTATCACTATAAGGAGATGTGGCACATGAAAAAGAATTGTCCACATAGGGGAAACGGTGAGAAATCAAAGGCAACAATAGTTCAGAATAATTCTGTGGGATTTCAGGATAATTCTGATGAGGGGGAGAGTAGTGAAGTGTTGACTGTTTCTGCATGTAGATCTGAAGATAGTTGGGTTATTGACACTGGTGCAGCTTATCACATGACTTTTTTTGAGGAAACTATTTGATTCTTTTAAAGAATGGAACGACAATGTTAAATTGGGAGATGGTGAGAAGCTGAGTATTGAAAGCAGTGGTTCTTTGAAGATCAGGATGCATGACGGGAATGTCAGAAAACTTGATGCTTGGTATGTCCCTAGGTTGCGAAGGAACTTGATTTCTGATGTGCTTTGGCTAAGCATGGTTATGTTTTCTCTGGAAGAGGTGGAGGAATTCGGGTGTGCAAAGGCTCTTCATTGGTGATGAAGGGTAAATTGCAGAATACATTTACACCTTGATTGACAATTCGGTTGTTGCTAATGATTTAAAGACTGTTGTGAGTTCTGCTGGAAAACGGGTGGAGTTTGTGATAAAGACTCCAGAACAGGTAAAAATTGATCAGGTTGATTCACGAGGGCTAACAACAAATGAACCAGTGAATGGTAATTGTGTTGGTGATTTTCAAAAGCAGTCACTGGAAGACACAGGAAATATGCGGAGTGTTGTGTTATTAGGAGTGGATGGAAAGCTAGCTAGTGATGACAAGTTCGGGTTGGACTTGGTTTGTGGTTGCAGGACTTGAGACCCTTCGAGGTGGTGTGACAGATGAGTGATTCGGGATTCAGAGTTGGACGGGAAAAGAAAATTCATTTCAAGGTGGAGAATTGTTAATGTTGAAGTGATTTTCTTGATCAAGATGCAAGCCAAAACCTTGAAAGAAGTAATATCAAGCTAAAATGGACGGTTTGTGACAAAAAACTGGCTGCTGGGTGGACACGGCCGTGTCCCAAACCGTGTACCGGGCAGTTTAACACGGACGCGTGATTTCAGCAGTGTTTGGACCAGTTTCGATCGTGTTTTACCCTCTCATGCCTGTGTCTTCATACCTGAACGTGTTAGGATGGGTTTGGATGATTTTTAGGGATTTTCTCTTCTTATTTAGGCTTTTATTACTTGTAAACTATAAAAGGGGGGCTTGGGAACTTCTTAAAAAGCTTTTGAACGCCGTTGTAAGCCGTGGTGCTCTTATTTGACTCTGAATAGTAGAATTACTTGTGCTGCCCGTGGACGTAGATTGAATTGATCGAACCATGTAAATCTAGTGTTCTTGTATGATTGCTCTTTGTGATTCCGCATTTTCTTCTATCGCCTAATTTCCTGACAAGAAACAAGTAGAAACTAAGAACTTTCTTATAAACAAAACTAAAACTAGTAAAGCAAAGAGAATAAACCTTATCGAGTTTCGTTGCATTATCCTCTTTCCAAGCTTCAACAGCCTTTCTTTGTCTCAACCGCATTCGGCAATTTAACGTATAGATGCTCTTCATCTAAGACATTGGACCGTTAAAACCGTTGAAACTTCAACAGTGCTGGTTTTTTTCACTTGTAATGCATTCGGTAATGACTAGAAATGTTCAAGAACTCGAGCTTTATCCATTTCCAATCATTCGAGAAAGACGTGTCTGTGTCTGATGCACAAGACCCTCAAAACCAATATGACTATTATTTTCAACTTCGATTTCGGAACCCCCACATAGGCTTCTCGAAGAGAAACTTATTTGGTTCTTGCAAGAGAGGAAAACCCAAAAGCACCTCCACTAAGTTCACTCCCACATAACCGAACCTGGATCTCAACACAGTGACTACATAACTCCAAAGTTCATCGCTTCGAATGGCCCATCGAAGATGATGGGGTTTGCTCACAAGGTGTTTGATAAAATTACTAACCAAAATGTTGCAGATTGGAACTCGAAGCTGAGACGGTATCCGTTCAATCATTCTTTCAAGAAAGTTGTTGTACTGTTCAGGTAAATGATGGCTATCAGTGTATGGATGTAAAGCGGAATTGCTTTAATTTTCCGGTGATTGTTACTTATTAAATCACGCATAAAAATTGATGCATTGTTGTGTGATAAAGAATGGGTTAAAAATAAATTCATTTGCAGGTGTAAGCAAATTGAAATGTATTCTAGTTGTGGTGTGATTGGAAAGGCTTATAGGAATTTTTTTTGTGAGATGATTGAGCGGAATGTGGTGGCATAGACTTAGGGTTTGGCAGTGCGCAGACACGGAGCTGATGCTTAAGGTTATTCTCTGGCATGAAGAATCCTGGCGAGAAGCCAGATGGTATCACTTTCATAAGTTTTTTGTCCGCCTTAGCGCACATGGATTTGGTTGAAGATGAGTTTTCATGCTTCTATCTAATGATCAATGATTATTCCATTGCCCCTCTCAAATCGATGTGGCTGTATGGTTGATCTACTGGCGCTTGCTGGTCTTTTGTCGCAGGCTATGGAACTTATGTGCAAAGTGCATATCAAAGCAGATGCTGTAATTGGGGCATAAAAGGGTACATGAAAATGTTGAAATGACTGAGATAGCTCTCAAGAAACTGATTGAATTTGAGCCAAAAAATCCTGCAAAACTACGTTATGCTTTCTAACATATATGGAGATCCTGTGAGATGGAAAGATGTTGCCAAGTAAAAGGCAACAGCAAAGAGAAAGTGCCCAAAACTATTACTCAAGATCAATATCAGGATTAAATAAACAAGAAATTTAGTGAATTCTCACCTCTTTCAATAATCAGTAATTGGACTAGTAATTGATTAAGAAACCAAAATCCAGGTCAATCTTTTTGTTTCAGCACTTATTTGCTTGCTTGCAGTTCGAAATACCCAAAATTCAGAAATGGAACTTTGAACAAGTTTCAAAGACACAACCACTGGACTTCAAATACAAAACCACTAGACTTCTGTAAGAATTTCAAAGACAAAACCACTGGACTTAATTGGTTTGCCCTTAAAAAAGCTTCAAACAATATCTCAGGCCCAATGGGTAACCATAAATAGTCACAGAAGAGAACAAATGAATTAACATCAATCCTTTGTTTCTTTTTTTTTTTTGTTCTTTTGGAAGGTAAACTATAATATAAATTACTAACAAGTTCTTGAATGAATAGTTAGTATATTAGTCTTGAGTAAATTATTTGGGAAAAAGTAGGAGTTCAAATGCCGAAGAAAATTGTTGTTGAAAGGAAGAAATCGTTAATACTTTAATTCTAAGTTGGTTACTTAATCTTTGAGTGAAAAAAACTGCAACATTATGAACTACTACAAAGACACTTATAATTTCTTCGAACGGTATGCATAATCATTTTAGAAGTTTTGTGCTCAATTTTTTAATCAGAGAAATTAATTTGTTTAAAAGCAGCATGTTAATCATCAGACTAATAGATATTGTTAGTAAAATTCAGGTCAGAAAAGAAAAATAAATACGAAAATTTGGCAATAAATCATATTTATTGTTAAATGAAATCATCTGACAATCGATCACTAATGCATTTCCTTTCACAAAATTAAGATTTTGCATAAACAAGCATCTTTATCTTTCCATGGCATGGCCCTCATGTGCATACAAAATTTGAAGTATTAACGTTTTCAGTTTTCGTAATAGATTACAATATTACATCATGTATACTCATTATCATTATAATTATTAATTAATTATGTCCTCGTGTAGTTCTATCTAAATTTCATATTAATTTTTTTTAAAGACAAATTCATAATCCATTTCTCAGTTGACGTTCGTGGGATCCATTCTTAACAGCTCCAACACTGAAAAACCTGCTAATTAATTATTAATCCCTAATTTGTCGTCAAACACCTTAAACCAACCATTTTAATTTTCAATTTTTTTCTACGTATTATGTACACTTGTCTCTACCCCTAATTTATAATTCCCATATATCTCATCCTTTTGTTTAAATAATGTTTAAGAACACTTCATTGTGATTAAAACGGCTGATTAGCACGTAATGCGATGTTGAGTTGTAATTAAGCCAAGTGCAGTGCAATCTAAGCAAGTTCGTTTATTGGCTTACTTGAGATAATTATTTTTAATTGCAAGTTAATCCAGTTCATGTGTCACTATCATGTGAGGTTTGTAATGAAATGATCTCAACCCATGAGACTCGTGCTCTAGTGGTAGTAGTTATTTGCATTTGTAGTCAACTTGTGTCTTGGTGTAATCTAATCCACCTTCATGACAGTAATAGATTAATTAGGAATATTCCTTAATCAGTTACATGTTTGCTCTAGCATGAATTTTTATTCTTTATTTGATTTCTTTTAAGAATTCTTCTTTTATCTGAAAGAATTTTCGGTTTACTCTATAACACTTCGGACCTAGTTTCATCTTGTGAATAGGGTTATAATTATTCACAGGAGTTAAGTTGGTATTTCGACTTGATTCATTTGATAAATAAGTTTTAACTGTAAGGAAAAAAAAGTTCAAAATCTTAGTGTTTTTTTTAATGAATACGACCACCACATACTTACTCTAACTCAACAAAAGTGGCTTTCAAAATTGTAGTTTAAGTTTGACATAACTTATCAAAAAATAAGTTTGACATATTTGCTTCACGAGTCAAATATTTGAACCGTATTTTGACATGTTAAGATTAAAATTTATCAACTTAAATAAATGAGTAAATTACTTAAAATAACCTGAACTTTGTACAATTTATCCGAGATTTCACAACTATCACTCCACCCATAATGAAAGTTGTTCGTAACTATAATGAATCAATTTTTTTATTATTTAAACGGAATTGATTTATAAATTAATTTTAAAACTAAGCATAAACTTAAATATTAACTCATCTAAACTTTCAAGCTAATTACAATTCATATTCAGTTGCTTAAGAATTTATTCTTCTTAGGTTTGCAAAGAATTATGATGCTCCTTTTGTTGTGAAAAGAAAAAGATACATGCGCGGCTACTAATGCGGGATTATGAAATGACTGACAAGAAGAAAAGGTTCTCATTTTTCAACTAATTCGACCTTAAATTGTACAAAAAATTGACATTCTAACTACAATTCCTGAGTTTGAACATGAATGTCATGATTAAGGTTGCTAATTAATGTCACAAGTATGCCACGTAGGCAAGGTGGATTTGAGGTTGCTAACATGTCACATTTTGAGTGGGTCCCCTAGATACGGTCCGCAGGGTTGGAGCCAAATAAAGATTGGGAGGAATCAAAAGTGCAGCAAATTGCTAGCATGAATTCAACTGCGAATTCTCACAAAACCTATTTACGTCCTATATTTTTCACCGTTGGAAAAATTGCCCAACTTATGACGGGTTGAACCAAATTCAGTTCGGTTAAGATGAGGATTGTGGCCATGAGTCGATTCAATTAGATGAATCCCAATTGAATTATTAAGTGAGTAGGTTCCTTGTATGTTATAAGAAATCCAATAACACAAATATATAAAGTGCTACATCAACCCTAATGAAGATTAGACACTAGACAGCTTAACAAATATAACACTGCCACTCGAGAAAGAAGATGTCGTCGGACTCAATAGCATGAAAAAGGAGTTCGATCCTCATCTCTCCATCAAGATCCTATCTTACATTATGAATTTTTTATATGACATCTAAACTGCGAACAAGTCTTGCATTTTCACCCTAACACAACCATGGTTTGCTTGTGAAACCGGCATACGAACTCAATTCCCTTTTTTTGATTTCCGTTGCATGTACAAGATTAGTATTTCGAATCATTATTTGATCAGTTCATTATCTTGTTTATCGCCTAATCTCATAGATACATTAATTCACTTTATAATTTATCAAATCTACTAATTTGTTATTTACTTTTATAATATATTATAAACAAAAAAATAAAACCAAAAAATTATTTTTTTTATAGTTACAGAAGAAATTAACTTATCAAAAAAATCCACAATTATTCATCGTATGAATCAACAACGAAATCATTACCAAACGTTGTCGGCCGAACCATTCAATTTACACCAAATATGAGTAGCCTAATTGGATTCAAAGTGTTTTGTTCTTCAGCACGATGTGTGGAAAAGTTGTAGAGCTTGACTTGAAAATCAAATGACAAATTTGAAAAAGATTTTACTGTAAAAATGCCAGCATTGATCAGATGGTTAGTGCACCAGTTTTACACGTTTATGAGAAAGTAAAAAATTTTGAATATGAGAAAATGCATGGTACATATATTGTAAAAATGGAAACCGTTATTTTCACTCCTAAATTGTTGTCCGAAATTTTAAGAAAAATGTTAAATTTACTGCTTATTAACATTTAGAAAGGCTGAAAAGATTGGATAGGCAGTTTTTCTAGTTTTCTAAACTTTTTCCGAGTGTTTGTTAAAAAAACAGAGATATATGGGGAAAAAAAAAAGCTAAGCAGGATAAAATTTTACAATTTTTTCTGATTTGTCTATATCTATTTATAATTTCATAAAACATTTCTATCCCTACATAAGTTTAATGTATAGACGGCTTATTTAATTAAACTAACACGAATTTTAGTCCAATTCACATTTTTGTCACGATTTTAAAATTTTTTATATATAAAAGCATTAATTTTTATCATGTCACAAAAACTAACCCGTTAAATTATTTGTTAATTTGTTGAGTCGACACGTTGAGATGGCATTTAACATCGCACGAGATGATGATGTGGCAAACAAAATAACTCAAAAAAGGAGAAAAAATGGACTCACCACAATTAGGCAACCGACATCAACTCATCTCCATCGATCCAAAAATCCACATCAAACAACCAACACTAACACCCACACGCCGATAAAAAAAACCACCTTCAAAATAAAAATCATCGCCACCATTAAAAATCAGAAAACTTCTTAACCATGAAAATCGTGGACTTGGCTATTAAAACTAAAGATAAATGTAAAAATATCTTAACGGTTAAAAACACACAAGTACATAATTATAAAACCATCGCAGTTATGCCCGAGAATTGTAACCCAACCTGGATCTCATCCCCGGCACACTCACCCACCGCCATCTTATCTTGCAGCCCACTTGTCCTTAAAATTTCCCTTTGTTCCGCAAACCCATCATCAATTCTTATCCGAGACTTGTCAAAAAACTCTTTCCTAAATTAACAATAATCAAATGGCATAATAAAATAATTGGATTTCGAACAACAAATAAAAAATCCATGCTATAAATGTAAAGGATGCGATTCAAAATAGAGAAAGAAAGATTTCGATTTCAGCTATAACTTTTTGCTTGCTATGTTTATTGTGAAAGAAATGTGGTGGTTTTGAAAGAGGCATGGAGAGATGGACTAAATGGTTGTTAATGGTGATGAAGAAGAAGATGAACAAGAGAGGAAGGTTGGATCTGTTGTTGATGGAGGGACTGTAAGGACTGAATAAGTTAGAGAGAGAGAGAAGAGGGAAGAAGGAGAAGCCGACGAAGAGCAGAGAAGATGGATGGGTAAGTTTTGAAACGCGAGAAACGATGTCGTTTTTTCCCCATTTTTTAGGTTCTAACTTTCCATGTCAGCCAGTTGATATACTTGGAGCCACATCAGTTGCTATCTCAGCATGCCAACTCAACAAATTAACGGAAAAATCCATGACAAAACGTTACAAAAGTAACAGTTGGTGATTTTTTCTTGCAAAAATTTAAAAACCATGACAAAAATGTGGATTTAGCTAAAATTCGTATTTTTTTAATTGAATAAGCCTACTTTTTCTCAAAATTTTCCATTGAATATATGTTCAGTGATAATTTAAATATCCTAACTTAAATATATTTTTACTTAATTAGTTTTATTAAGTCTTTTTTTACAAATGATATTTAAATATACTTAAAAAAGTAAATTTTTTAATACTCTAATTTAAGTATCGACTCAAATTTATCAAATTATACATAAGTGAACAGCGCCCCATTTTGTGGCAAGAAAGTTGTCGAAAAAAGTAGGTCAAAGTTGAAAGTATAATTCTTTTGCAAATGTAGTTCGTGGGATGCTTTAAGGCTATGTTTTTCTAATATTTGGGTTTGAATGTCTTTTGACAAAAAGGCATATGTTATCATTTGAAAGTGGTTCTTCTTCTTTGCTTGCGGCGTGGACAATTTTGAATTCTAATATTGGATTCGTTTGATTTATTTGTTTGTGGTAAATTTTCGGAATAGACTACAAAGTAGATCGCATAGTGATCTGAATCATATTCTTGATAATTGCAATGTCTAATTCTTCAAATATTGTTTGTTTTGACTTTAAACATGGACGGTTTTGTTTTAAAAGAAGACTTAGTGGGTTTAGAAAACAGGATGTTATAAATTATTTTTTATCTCAATTTTGGTTCGACATAGGAATTATAGTGCATCAGTAGCCGTAATAGATAGGCCAAGGAGTTTGAAGCATTACGAATCCTACGGTCAAGGATCATATCTTTTGATAGTGCCAATTGATGTGGATCATATTTTTGACAATATTTAAGCCTAACTTTAAAGTGATATTATCAATTTTAGGCTTTAAGTTTGCTTGGTTTTTCTTTTAAAAGGCCTTCATAGGTTTTGGGTAGAAAATTCTCATAAACTATCGCTAGTCTTATTTTCTAATAAACGTCTCAATATATTAAGAGAGAAAGATGTTTATAAGGCATCTTTGGTTTCGTCTCCGAATTAATGTAGGAATCACATCATATAGTAAAAAACTAAAGATATTAATATGTATTTTTAAATAAACTGCCTCCTGTCCCAATTTATGTGATTATTTTTTTATAAGAGTTCAAGAAAAATCTTAATTATGTTTTTTTTTTCCTTTTTTAATCTTATTAGGTAGCCATCAATGTTGTATATTAAGAGCATTTTCGATGGCATTAGGTACTATCAGAGAGCACTTTTGATAGAAATAAAGTGTATCACTAATTTCAAAAATCGAAGATACATACTCTCTCCAATATTACTTTTTATTCAACTTTTTATTTCATTTATTTCTAGAAAACAAAATATTAAAATAATAAACAAAAAATATGTATAATTGAAAAAGAGAAGAAAAAATGATAAAATCGGTAAGAAAGTATAAATTTCATTTATTACCATGTTAATATTACTCAAGCAAACACATAGGGTGGCATTAGTTGAGTTCTCATTTCTCAACCTCTTGCTTTTACTAACTTCATAGAAGAAGAACGCCACTTGGGAGTTCCGAAATCTCTTTTGCCTGCTTCTAATTACCAAAGCAAAGCAGTAATCCATCTCGCATACCACATGTCATCAATCATAAAATAAAGAATTCCAGCAAAAGAAAAAATCATAAAATAAAGAACAAATAAGCATCAACTCTTATTGGCATCTTATGGATACTAATTTATTTAATTATAAGAACTAATCTAAGTCAACTATTTTAAGTGAATTAAACAATATATATTTGTCGATAGCTTTTTGTGTCTTTGGACAGTCATGACCTACGTACGTATATGGCAGATCTCGAACAACTTGAGTATAATAATTTAACTTCCAATAATTATATGCAAACCTTAAACTAATTACCAACCACAATATAGCTGAAACATGAGGGTAGCTGATATGCTATAATATTAAAGTTCTAAGAAACGTACAATTTTTTTACCTAATGGCTGAAATTCTCATAATTAAAAAATAATGCCCAATCCAGTAATTTTTTTTGCAGTGCCCAATATAGTGATTGAAAAATAGAATATAATGCTTCTTTATAAATGCGCATGACACATATACGACCACGAATTGGAGAAATTTTAAATCTACCGAGTTATATTTCTTTTTGTTCCTTAATCTACAAGGTTAGGAGAAAAAAAATCTAACAATTACACGCATTGGTTTGTTTTTTAACAATAAAAATTTTCTGTAGCTTGAAATGTCACTCAAGGATGTGTAGGAATATATTGCTTAATTTCGTAATTTAAGAGAAAAGAAAGAGGCAAAAAAAACTGTGTATAGCCAAGTGGTCAAATCCAACAGGGAAAGTTATTTTATAAATTAGTCATACAATGAACTTGCAAGTGTTATGATCACTCAATAGATTATAAAGGATTTCGAAACAAGACTGACTTAATTAATTTTTTTTATAAATTAGCACCTTAATTGAAAACGATTTGTAAAGTTCAATCCTACGGTTTTTAATTAACCTAATAATCTATGCTACGTTCCATCAAAATGAGTCATATTTCGATCATATGATTCACTTCAAAGCCATATATTTTCATTATATTTCATTTCGAACTTCTCTTACCGTCATGCCAATCCAATTAGGGTTAGCATCAACAACCATATTATTTTTAATATCTAAAAAAAGACATAACTTCCAATAATCATGTATATTATATCCTCATGATCAAGTTCTAATCACATTATTAATTTATCGAACCAAGATGTGACTTAGGAAAGGAAAGGACATGAAGACTCTAGTAATCAGCTACTTGGATGACAAATGATCGGCATTCCTCGAGTCCTTCCAAGATGAGGTGATGGCAACTTCCGGCTGCCAAGTTGACTTCCAATTTTATATATACTTTGGTTATAGTATGTGAAAGGTATAGAGCCATGTATTTTAAGAATTTGTTGGCAGCTAGATCAATCATTTTCATTTGTTTAATTATTAATTATGTATGACGATAAGTCTAAGTTTTATGATTTTGTCCTTCTCTGTCATATTTATAATTTTCAACTATTCTTAATGTCGTTAATTATAACTCATCTGTCTAAAGTATTAAATTAAAGTTAAACCAAAATGGAGGGCGTCCACTAGATTTACATGATAATTCTCTTTTTATCTCATCTTGTGTCACTATTGACATGATAAGTTAAAAAATGTTGGTCGCATGCTAATTATTTATAATTTTTTTCTTTGGTAAATCCAAAAATTCTTATAGCATATCGTGAAATTAAATTGAATTTCTTTAATGAATACTAAAAGGATACTGCTAAATGGCTAGAATTTAGGATGGTTAGAATGGCTAGAATCCACTTTAATTAATGTCATGAAATAATTAATTGAGATTAGCCAATACAAAAAAGACATCATTATCCTCAAAGAATTTGACTAAAAAAATACTCCCAAAACTCTTTTTTAAATGATTCCATTAATGCCAATTAAAATATTATTTTCCCATGCACAACCAGCCACCATGTTCTTTTCCCATTCCAATTAAAATGTTATCTCTTCTCAACCCTAATCTCCCGATTCTATTCCACTTAGTTGATAAGTCTTAATTCTTTTCATGTTATTTTGTATTATTAGCTGCTACTCTTCAATTATCTAATAAACTGCGGTATGTACATATATAGACGTGATATTAATTCAATGAAATCGACTGAGATTTACTCATTCATTCGTAAAACCTAATAGGAATTACTTCTGCATAAATTGTCATTATGATAACTTCTGCATATACTGCCCATATAATTTTATAATCTTAAAAAGTAAACCATTGTTATAATCTCCATTGTTACCGATGATTTTATACGAAGGTAGGCTTATTTGATAGCTTATTTGAGAAACTAATCATGTTTAATGTCATGAAAATATTAATTCAGATTAGCCAGTATTAATTGAAAATATTAATTAATTCTTGGAAACATAAATAAATTAATAAATGCAAAATATTTGATACTATCAAGATAGATAAAAAAAATTGAAATTTAAATTATAAAAAAAATATTCTTTGTATTTCAAGGATAAAATGGTCTTTTAGATTTATTAATTATATCATTTATTGTCATCTGACATTAATTATTGCACTTAAATGAGATTCTAACTAATTCTAGCCATTCATTGTCTAGCCAAATAGATTTACCGATACTAAAAATGAAGTATTAAGCACTTAATTACATTAAGTGTGTTTGATAATCAATAAAAGATAAAGTGTAGGTCTGAATCACAACAACACTAATTCTCCACCACCAGTATTACTAGAGGTATATTATAACTGCATGGTCTCAGATAGTTTAAAGGATTTTCAATATCATTGGGGTGCTCCAAATTATCCCCTCGAAGATTTAACCAAAGCTACCTGAACTTGGAAATTGCGACTTGAAAATTACTTGAACTTGGGATAACAAAAATCAACGTTGATGCTGCTGCTGATCTGGTTAAAAAATGCTACGCAATTGGTGTCATTGAGCAAGATAATATTGGTATTTCTGTCAGATATTTTGATATTGAAATTGGCGGCTAATTCTTTTCCATTGATTGCTTAGCTTTGAGCAATTGGGCATGGGAATAAAGGTTTTCGACTTGTCCAAATTGAATCTGATTTCAATCTTTGCTATCCAAATAGTTCCCCGTTGAAAAGGCAATCAGCAACATTAACCAGGGACGGACATAAACCCCTCGTGACCCCTCCCGATTCTATGATTTCTTAAAATATAATACATATATAAGATATATTTATAAATTATTTATAGTTTATTTATAGTATATTATATGTATTTATTGTCGTCGAGCCCTTAGGCAGATTTAGTCCTAGGTCCACTACTAATATTAATGTTACGACATATTCCCGATGCTATAACTGGCGTACGAGGTGAACTGTCTATGAGAGTCCGGCTCATCCCGCACAAGCCTCCATAGTACAAAACTTCTACCCAAATATCATATTTAAAGAAATATGAAAACAAATAAAAGTATAATCTTTATTTATTATAACAAAACATATATAATATTAAATGCGAAAATTATTTCAGATTAAAACATTTGAAAACACCTCCTACAGGAACCCGGTGTGAAGTGCCTAACAATTTATACAAACGGGGCCCCGATAAAAAGGGCACTGACCACAATGTCAGAATTCCTCACTGAGCATCAAATGCCAAAGATTTAGTCATCAAGAATCACCTGCACGATGATAATAAATATGAACAAAACAAAGAAAGGTGGTCAAACCCAATGAGTGAGGGACAACACTCCATATTGCCTCATACGTGACTCACAAAGACTATTTTGAAAACAGTTCAAAAATACCACATACAGATATAACCCGCATATATACATATATATACACGCTACATATGTAATAGCAATTCAAAACCATTTTGAAATCGTTTTCATCCAAAGCAAACAACATGCACAAAATTCTTCTGAAACTAAACCAGAATCTTTCAAAAATCTTTCCAAACCTTATCAAAGTTGTCATGCTTTCAAAACCAAATCAAAACCTTTCAAAAACCGTTTTATCTCATCGGAGATTTCAAAATAAAACTCTTTTAGGTTGTACTAAATACTTAAGAACTCCAAAACCCTTTTATCGAAAACTCTTATCAGAGTTCAAAACTTCGCCACGTAGGCCTTATTTTCCAGAATATTTTCAAAATAACTAAAACTCAAATGTTTTAAAACCCAAGCGAGATTCTTTCGAAAACCCTTTGCTTTAACAAAGGTTTCAAACAAAACATCTTAAGATGAACCAAAACTTCTGAAAACCCTTTCTTTTAAAGCTTTTACCAACTATTTCAAAAACAGAACTCAAAACCTTTGTAGTTTTTATCAAAACCTCATAATCAAAAATTTGTTTTGTAGGCATCATAATACTAATAGTATTATTTTCAAAATCATATCTTATCAGTATGAGATTTTCTTATACTCAACCTGCAGATGTGAGATTTATCTAAACTCAACTCATGAGATTTACCCCACCATCGCCATTAGTTGAGGTTTGCTCCATGACCGTTAAAAATCAAAACGTATTCCATAAATACAACAATCAAAAACATATATCACGGATAAGAGACCATAAACATAGTGTGGTGAGATACAGGTCACTCAACCACCATATTATGATCAGGGTCATGCCACCAATCCATAATCCAATCGTGTGCCCTCGTCAGAACTACATGGCTACTAACTACCCTGGTAGCTGGGTTTAACATGCATTGGTGTACCAAAGGCTACGCACCCCGTAGTATAGGCGTCCCGTTTCCAAAATATATACATAGTATATTTAAATCCAAAACATAACTGTCATGTGACTGAGCATATCAAAACAAATCAAATATATACGATATAACTTATATATATCATATTCCAAATCAATTCCATAATCCAAATTTATATATATAACTATATATATATATTTTCAGAAACCGAATCTTTATTTTTAAAAAGATATTCGAAAATCCAAAAAAATACTATTTCTTAAAAAACGTGTCGTATTTTCCAAATCGAGTCCTTAGAACAAACGTTCAAGTAAAAATCAAATCAGAGAGTATCAAACACAAAGTTAGAATACCCAGTTCAAAACCGTAATAATCCAAAACTTAGCATGCAATCAGCATTAAAATCAGTGGAAAACATATACATAAATATATATGTAAGTGGAAGAGACACAACCTATGTGTCTGAATACTTATTCACATATTCCAAATTATTTACTTTAATCAATCCTTAAATTAGTCAAATTTACATGCTATGGTGATAGCACAACAAAAACACATATAAGTGGAAGAGACACAACCTATGTGTCTGAAGCTGTCATCCACTCACCTGGATGCCGAGCTTCCAAACTCCGTAACACTGACCGCCGGTCAATGGCTGGTCGCATAAAAAACTGAGCTGAGCTGAAACAAATGTTTACAAACATAACAAAATCGATGACTGTGACAATACAAAATATGCATGAAATGCAAATGCAAACTCATACACCAACAACGTCAGAAATCCTATTTCGACCAAAGATCTAGCACTCTCGGCCCAAGAATCGAAGTCTATGTAAAATTATGATTTAGTCTCTAAATTAATATAAAATTATATTTTAGTCCCCAGACCTTGTAAAATTACAAAGTAGTCCCTCAAGACTTGACATATTATCAAGTAGTCCTTAAAGTAGTCAAAATCTCCAAATTAATCCTCAAACTCTCTGAATTCACCAAATACAAAAATGTCACAATTTGGTCCCTCTGAACTACTGCTTAAACTAGTTACTCAGATGCTAACTCGAGTTATCTGGGGTCCGGTTTACTCGAGCTACCCAAAACTTAACTCGAGTAAATCATAGCCTGTTTTATTCGAGTTACCCAAAACTTAACTCGAGTAAATATGTGTCTATTTTACTCGAGTTAACGAACATTTAACTCGAGTAAGTCACTTACCCAGATTGTCCAGTCCGACCAAACACTCAAATCAACAGATAAAAATCTCTCTCAATCACATATAATAACTCTAATCATCCTCCTGAACATGAATCTATACTCCAATCTATCACAAAAACACAAAACCTCACCAAATCATCCTAAACCCGAATTTAACCTAAAACCTAATATATATGATCATACAGAAAACATGGGGAAAAAAATATTAGAAACTCAATCTTACCTCAAGAAATCCAAAGGAAGTGCTGAGGAACCACTTGAGAGGGATTGGAAGCGTCTGAGAGGAGTGGTTTGGAAAAAAAAGACATATTTCGATCGGTTTAGGTCTTTACAGACGAAGAACACCGACACAATGATAACTCGAGTTACACAATGATTAACTTGAGTTATATGGATCTCGTCTAACTCGAGTTATAATTCTGAATAACTCGAGTTATATTGGGATCACACAACTCGAGTTACATCTTACACTAACTCGAGTTATTCACTCTCTAGACTCGCTATTCTCAAGGTTCTACAACACCAAGCCTACATGTCCATCAGCTTAATCAACTATCAATCTAAACTCCAAACTCGAAATGAGGATGAGCATTTATGATCATCGATCGAAACTTCAATCGCTATAGGGAATATAGCTGAAACAGACGGGATATTACATACTTCACCCTTAAAAGAAATCCGTTCTCGAATTTCAAGAAGAGTCAAATCAAAAGCAAATCACTGAAATATATCAAATCAACTGACACAACTTGAATATTTAAGTTATCCAAGCTCCAAAATTCGCAATTCAAATATCAGTTCTAAGTCTCCCAATCAAAATATGATTCAAAGTTCTCAACATATCAAACCTCATAGAGTGCAACCATCACTCCGTTAACGTACTAACTCTCTCGTACTGAAATACACAAACATACCAAGAAAATTACAGAACCTGAGACAGAGTATACCACGGTATACATAGATAGAAATAATGAATACTAACTTACAAACTGACAGAGTTAGACAAGTGCAGATATTCAAATCGTATCCAACAAAGCAATACCTCCAGAGTGCTCAACACAATATGCAGATCAATGTTGACATTTCAAGATATCCAGAAACAAAGTCAAAAGATGCAAAAACATGTAGATGCAGAGAAAATCGACACAGACTTAAGTATCATGAAGACCAACAATTTTCATATCTACATATGGCTCAACAGAGAACAAATCAAGTCTTAACTCGATTGACAGATACGTCTGTTCATAGAACAAACATGAGACAACATTCTCAGTTGTCTACCAAATAAACCTTCCACCTATTCTCATACGGAGCATAGTTCATAAATTCCAACTTCACTCCGAACCATCTTGAATCACATTGTTCGTCCTTATCGATTCTCGATGTATCAAACACACCGCAAAATCTTTAAATCTAGATCACTTTGTACTACGCCAACTTCATCACTCCTATAAGACAGTCTTAGAAAGTTTCCTCGGAAGATATTCCAGAGAAATCTCACACTCTTAGTACGTCTTATGAGTTCACTTTTAAATCTTAAGGCTCATTCAAACCTTTACACCAAATGCTTTTCATGATCCTTACAAATCATTTCATTCTTATCAAGCACCACTGCTGACTTCAATTTCTCGGAGTGAATCGAAACTAACCATCGGTTAACAAAATGACAATTCTCTTGTCACCAAATCAACTACAGTTGTTTCTCATAAACAAGAAATCTAGAACAAAATTCCCCAACAGATATCTTACCAGAATAGGAAGAATGCATATTACATATGCAAAGATTAGAGGATCTAGAAACAAAATATACAAAGATGCACAGAAGTTCAAAAGAATATATACTAAGTGCGCAAAAATTCGCAGAGTCCAAAGGAATACATATACAAAATATAGGAACAAAGAAATATCAAAGTGAGAACACTCGGCTAACACATGTCCTAATTGCTTACAAAGATAACAATGACTTTTTAGCTTGCCACACTGCCAAAGATATTTGCTCTTGTCTGTTTTCCCACCTTCCTTACCACGGGGAAGAGGAACAACAAAAATTCGCTCTTGAACTCTACCTAGGAGATACTCCTCTTTCTCAGGAAATTCCACCACCATAAAACTATACGACCATCCAAAGGAAATGTCGCATATCGGACCCTCTCAGAGTCATTAATGTAACCTAGAGTATCAAAACAACGCTCTAATGTCCTGATAACATCTTGTGGAAAAATCCACAGCTTACCCTTAAACTTCGGTGGCCCGAATTGCAAAAATTTATCAACTGGCTATTAGTATCGAATTTAGGTACAACCAATTTAACCGTCAGAACAGCAACCACTGGCTGACCTCCAGCTACCTGACCAAAAAAGAATCGTTCAAAATATCCAAGGACGTGAACAAAACGCCTATACATATCCGACTGAATCACAGACGGTGACTAAGACTAAGGTGCTAAAACTGTAACATCTGGCATATCTCGCGAATCATACTGATCCACACCAAATTATCTGGAGGCTTTGGTTAATCTTTGCCTAGCGGCCTATTTAACTCTTTATGTCAGTGATGCATTTCAGAACAAAACAAACAGACAATGCATATATGCAGATGTCAAATTTCAAATTATTGCCACAGTACCGAAACATATATCAGTGTGCCGAAATAAAGTCAGAAGGGCATATAAAGGCAAATCAAACTGACTCAATCAAAGATACCTAAGCTCTACAACCGACCCAGACAATACGAACTTAACGCTCCGATACCACCTTTGGTATCAGCGTACATAACTGGTCAAATCCTCGAAACCTAGGCTTTGATACCACCTTTGTCACAACCCATTCCTGGGGCCATAACCGGTGTACGAGGTGAACCGTCTATGGGAGTCCGGCTCATCCCGCATAAGCCCCCATAGTACATAACTTCTACCCAAATATCATATTTAAAGAAATATGAAAACAAATAAAAGTATAATATTTGTTTATTATAACAAAACATATATAATATTAAATGCAAAAATTATTTCAAATTAAAACATTTGAAAACACCTCCCATAGGAACCCGGTGTGGGGTACCTAACAATTCATACAGTCAGGGCTCGATCAAAAGGGTATTGACCGCAATGTCAGAATTCCTCACTGAGCATCAAATGCCAAAGATTTTAGTCCTCAAGAATCACCTGCACGATGATAATAAACAGGGACAAAATAAAGAAAGGGATTCAAACCCAGTGAGTGAGGGACAACACTCCAGATTGCCTCATACGTGCCTCACAAAGACTGTTTTGAAAATAGTTCAAAAATATCACATGCAGATATAACATATATACACGCTACATATGCAATAGCGATTCAAAACTATTTTGAAATCGTTTGCATCCAAAGCAAACAACATGCACGAAATCCTTCTAGAACTAAATCAAAATCTTTCAAAAATCTTTCCAAACCTTATCAAAATTGTCATGCTTTCAAAACCAAATCAAAACCTTTCAAAAACTATTTTATCTCATCGGAGATTTCAAAATAAAACCCTTTTAGGTTGTTCTAAGTCCTTCTGAAATCCAAAATCCTTTTTATCGAAAACTCTTATCAGAGTTCAAAACTTCGCCACGTGCCTTATTTTCCAGAATATTTTCAAAATAACTAAAGCTCAAATGTTTTAAACCCAAGCGAGATTCTTTCAAAAACCCTTTGGCTTAACAATGGTTTCAAACAAAACATCTTAAGATGAACCAAAACTTTCAAAAACCCTTTATTTTAAAGCTGTTACCAACTGTTTCAAAAACAGAACTCAAAAATTTACTAATTTTTATCAAAACCTCATAATCAAAACTTTGCTTTGTAGGCATCATAATACTAATAGTATTATTTTCAAAATCATATCTTATCAGTATGAGATTTGCTTATACTCAACCTGCAGATGTGACATTTGCCTAAACTCAACTCATGAGGTTTACCCCACCATCGCCATTAGTTGAGGTTTGCTCCATCACCGTTAAAAATTAAAACGTATTCCATAAGTACAACAGTCAAAAACATATATCATGGATAAGGGACCATAAATATAGTGTGGTATGATACGGGTCACTCAACCACCATATTATGATCGGGGTCATGCCACCAATCCATAATCCAATCGTGTGCCTTCGTTAGAACTACATGACTACCAACTACCCTGATAGTTGGGTTTAACATGCATTGATATACCAAAGGCTACGCACTCCATAGCATAGGTGTCCCGTCTCCAAAATATATACATAGTATATTTAAATCCAAAACATAACAGTCATGTGACCTAGCATATCAAAACAAATCAGATATATACGATATAACTTATATATATCATATTCCAAATCATCCATAATACAAATTTATATATATAACTTTATATATATATTTTTGGAAATCAAATCTTTATTTTTGAAAAGATATTCGAAAATCCAAACAAATACTGTTTATCGAAAAATGTGTCATATTTTTCAAATCGAGTTCTTAGAACAAACGTTCAAGTCAAAATCAAATAAGAGAGTATCAAACACAAAGTTAGAATACCCGGTTCAAAATCGTAATAACCCAAAACTTAGCATGCACTCAGTATCAAAATCAATGGAAAACATATATATAACTATATATGTAATTTTCCCAAAAACAAAGAGATGAATACTTATTCACATATTCCAAATTATTTACTTTAACCAATCATTAGATTAGTCTAATTTACATGCTATGGTAATAGCATAGCAAAAACACATATAAGTGGAAGAGACACTGCATATGTGTCTGAAGCTGTCATCCACTCACCTGGATACCGAGCTTTCAAACTCCGTAACACTGACCGCCGGTCGATGGCTGGTCACCTCAAAAACTGAACTGAAACAAATATTTACAAACATGTCAAAATCGATGACTATGGCAATATAAAGCATGCATGAAATGCAAATGCAGACTCAAACGCCAACGGCGTCAAAAACCCTATTTCGACCGAAGATCTAGCACTATCGGCCCAAGAATCGAAGTCTATATAAAACTATGATTTAGTCCCTAAACTAATGTAAAATTACATTTTAGTCCCCGGATCTCGTAAAATTACAAACTAGTCCCTCGAGAGTTGACATATTACCAAATAGTCCTTAAAGCAGTCAAAATCTCCAAATTAATCATCAAACTCTTTGAATTCACCAAATACAAAAATGTCAAAATTTGGTCCCTCTGAACTACTGCTTACTCAAGTTACTCAGAGGCTAACTCGAGTTATCTGGGGTCTGGTTTACTCGAGTTATCCAAAACTTAACTCGAGTAAATCATAGCCTATTTTACTCGAGTTAACGAACATTTAACTCGAGTAAGTCACTTACCCAGATTGTCTAGTCCGACCAAACACTCAAATCAACCGATAAAAATCTCTCCCAATCACATATAATAACTTTAATCATCCTCCTGAACATGAATATATACTCCAATCTATCACAAAAACACAAAACCTCACCAAATCATCCTAAACCCGAATTAAACCTAAAACCTAATATACATGATCGTACAGAAAACATGAGGAAAGGAAGGATTAGAAACTCAATCTTACCTCAATAAATCCAAAGGAAGTGTTGAGGAATCACTTGAGAGTGATTGGAAGCGTCTGAGAGGAGTGGTTTGGAAAAAAATAACATATTTCGGTCGGTTTAGGTCTTTAAAGACGAAGGACACCGACACAATGATAACTCGAGGTACACAATGATTAACTCGAGTTATATGGATCTCATTTAACTCGAGTTATAATTCTGAATAACTCGAGTTGTATTGGAATCACACAACTCGAGTTACAGTTTATACTAACTCGAGTTATCTACTTTCCAAACTCGATATTCTCAAGGTTCTACAACACCAAACCTACATGTCCATCAGCTTAATCAACTATCAATCTAAACTCCAAACTCAAAATGAGGATGAACATCTACGATCATCGATCGAAACTTTAATCGCTATAGGAAATATAGCTGAAACAGGCGGGATATTACAATTAACTACTGTAAAGATTCAGGACGTTGCTATAGAAAAATTGAGATATAAGCCTCACGAAAGTCTTTTTTACTATGTTCACTATTGACTCATATCATAATTGTTTTACTACATAACCAATTAAATTTATTAATCTAAAATTTATTTCTGTAATCTATTAAAAAAATGGTCTTTTATTTTATTTTATTTTTAAAAAAACAATAAATGATGCATCCTATCCATGACAGGCATGAAACTGAAAAGAGTTGAAAATAATGCGAAAGAAGAGCTATACGGATTTGTCTTAACGTCAAGTTAAAACGCATGCGCAGCAAGTATGTGAATTATTAGGGCAAAAAGAAGTGATTATATTCATAGTTCTTTTTGAAGATTCGGCACTTACAAAGTCCTCAGGTTGCCCTACTATACTCTGCTAAGTGCTAACTATCATATCTACTCATCACTTCAGCCCACAAGAAAGTGTCAGATTAAGACTACAATTTCAAGATAACCACTCAAATCATTAAAAATGACTAATTTCCCGATCTTAAATTTATATGTCATTGCATGATTCTTTCCTTATTCCCTTTTTCTTTTTACTTTTAATATTAGATAGAGGACAATAGGTTAGGTTAGCATGATATTGTTGTGTTTCACGGCCGGTTAATCTGAATAGTAGACATATTTTTATTAGTCTAATTAATCATAAATGTAGGTTTTAACAAATTAGTTTGCAATTTATTAGTATTAGAGTAGTCTTCAATATTAAAAAGTTAAAAGATCGAGTTCCTATAAAATGAAATGATCTATTAAATTTGTTCAATCAATAATATTTAACAGAATTTAATACTATTATAAACCAAATTGATTACCTAAAAGATTCAATTTATAACTTACTGATGACCAGATTCAAAATCTAGTTAGAATATTAGTTTTATTACACATTCCTATAATTAATTAATTTAATTTATACGCAAGGCCAAAATCTATTTATAAACACACTCTTACAAATGCATTGTAACTCGCAAACTATGTTATTTTCTCTTGTTTTAGTCATATAATTTATATAATTTTATTCAATCCGTCCACTTAAAATTTACCTTTTGTTCGTATAAACGATCAATCTATTAAAAGGACTCTGATTGATGTCCACAATTAATAGAAAGCTTATATTCTTTGTGACAGTACAAAAGCATTCAACAAACTAAATCCCATTTTCAACATCGTATTGGATTTTTTTTGACTTTGATACACAAAACCAATGACCCTTCACGTTCCCTTTACAAGAATTTCCAAGTGATTTTAAGTGAACGTCTATCTTGATGGATAGCAATAACACACGCTTTCTTCAACTCTTTAGACCATTTATACGTGCAAAAGAAAGAAAAAGGACGAGTGGAACCCTCACTTCCCATCATGAATAATGATGTAGATATCAATAATATATACAGTCAAACAGCTGCTTTAGGCAATGTGAATGGTTTCAATTGGTGAGACAGATAATTTGAGTCTCTAAACTTTGTTCTTAATTAAAATTAAATGATTAATTAGTTCTAGATGCAGAATCCAATCTTTGATTTTAGTTCTATATGGGCCACCAATTATCATAAAGCATGTTCGGCTTTCAATTGATGTTGATTGATATGTGATTGATAGTGATTTGTTACATGATTACAAATCGAGAAATATGTGAGATGGTCGGTTTTTAAGTCTTTGGGTTGTGTCAAAAAAAAAAGAAACCAGTACTCCAAAGCTAATGATTTCCATGAAATATGCACGGAAACTAAATATCATGGTTAAATGTGAAACTGCAACATGTTTTGTGGTTATGACTCATATGTACAAAACGTTTCCGACTTTCTAACTGTTATAATCCATCTACCATCTCTTTAATTTGATTTGCCGTTGGAGAAAAAAATTATGATAGGGACTTTAATAATGCATGTCAATCGGTCTTACAAGCAATTAAGCAACTTGGACTAAAGTCGGTGACAATTTTCATGCTTAAAGACTATAGTTTTCTTGTCGGCAAAATAAAAAAGAAAGAAAAAACTGTAGTTTTCTTTCTCTCATCTGTACAAATTTTTACATACACAAATGTAAACGAATGTTAAAGGTTAATTTTATAATTTGTGAAAGAAAGAACTATCCAACTTATGTTGATTGAATTGTATGAATCGAAAAATACAACTAGAAATGAAGTTTACACCCCAATATATGATGCCAGGAGAAAGAAAGAATGAAACTATAAAAAAAATCAAATTGTCGAATGTTTTTAGCAAATTCTGTTAAAAAATGTTAGTTCATATAGTTATGCACTTATATGTTCTTTCATTTAGAAGCCATAAACTAATCACCACAAAGAAGGTAGAGAAAAAAAATCTCTGTTTACTTTGGGACATAACGAGCATGTTTAATTTACCAATATTAGTTTTTTATTTAACATTCACTTATAATTCTAAAAAAAACATATTAATCTCTCTATTTTTATCCCACGAAATCTATTAAACTTACCGATTTGTAATCTATATTAGTTATATTCATCATTCAATTTACTAAACATGTGAAAGCAAAGTCCAAACTTACGAGATAAATTAATGCGAAGACAAAGTTTATTTTGTATTCATTGAAGGGTGGTCTTTTTTTGATGCTGTTGCTCTTTTGTTTTCTGTTTGTAATTTATTTTACTAATTTTCAGTCATATTCTATATATATCATGTAAAAAATTTACTGGTATTCTCAACAATCTCATCTGCTAGTAACCAAAGCTCTCATATGCTTGACTCAAAGTGAAAGCCTTTCGAGTTTAGTTACAATGATGAGTCATAATGATTCACACCTCTATCTTAAGTTTTCAATTTTTAACGAACTTCTAAGAAATTCACAGTATCTCTCGGATGTGTGCCCTAAACATTAGAAATTAATTTCCAACAAGATAATTCCTTTTTTTATGCCATGAAAAAGTCGATGTTGATTTTGTTTTTAAAGGACAAAAGCAAAACCGTGAAAAGAGCGGAGAAGGTGATATAACTAACGCATTAGGCGTCATTATGTGCACCCACCGTTGATACAGAACATTCAGAAAATAATAATGGAACTTCATATGAACCAAACCTCATCACCTTAACTAAGGCTCCTTGTAATCTAAGGTTTTTGAAGTCGTTTTGTGAGATGTCTGTTTAATATTTTTATTATTATTTTATTAAAGTTCCTAGTTTTTAACTTCTCAATTTTTTCATCCGTAACCCAATGATTACTTTAAGAGTCTCACAGGACGCCTACTCAACTTTCCACTAAACACAATTTAATTTTAATCTCCCAACTTTTATCTACTACTTCATTTAATGTTTTCTACTCTAAGTTCGTTAAAATAAAAAGTGTTCATTCAAATAAAAATAATTCATTAAAATAAAAATATTACATTAAAATAAAAAATACATTAAAATTAAAAAATATTAAAATAAAAAATACATTAAAAAAAAGTTCATAATTTTTTAAAATAAAATAATAATACATGAAAATAAAATTCGGCATTATTCTTCACGATTGTTTCATAGATACTCTACCAAATCCGCTCGGAGACGATAATGTTGCTCACAATCACGAATATCGGTGAACCTTTGGATATACATTGCAAAGTCGGATTGACCTCCCTGTGATGCATTCGCTTAATGGTCGTCTCCTTTTCTTGTACAGTTTGTCACGGCGTAACCTTCGTGTTCAATGATCATGTTATGTAATATGATACACGCATACATTATATTTGTCATATGATGCCTGTAGTACAAACGTGCGGGTCCTCGTATAATCGTCCATCTCGCCTGGAGTACCCCAAAGGCTCTTCCGACGTCCTTTCTAGCTGACTCTTGCCTTTATTTGAATAAATTTATTTTTTCATCTCCTGGGTAAGTAAATGTTTTAACAAATATAGCATATTCGGGATATATTTCGTCTGCCAGATAATACCTTTGGTTGTAGGTCGTACCATTTACGACGTATTCAACTGTAGACACCCTCCCTATTAATAGGTCGTTGAAGATAGGCGATTGGTTCAGAACATTGATATCGTTGTTAGAGCCTGTCACCCCGTAATAGGCGTGTCAAATCCATAGATTTGCGCTGACCACAGCCTCCAGTATAATCGTAGGACGTCCATGGTCACCTTGTGTATATTGCTCTTTCCAGGCCGTTGGACAATTTCACAATGCCCAGTGCATACAATCAACGCTCCCGAGCATCCTTGGAAAGTTGTGTTGTTCTTCGTGCATTATGTGGAGTTGCTGAACATCGACAGTGGTCGGTTTTCTCAAATATCCGCTACCGAAAACTTCTACGTTACACTAACAAAAATTCTTCAAACAATGGTTGACAGTGAACTCACCGAGACGTAAATATTCATCAAATAAATCACCAGAACAACCATATGTCAACTGTCGTATTGCAGCCGTGCATTTTTGAAGTGGTGAAAGACTAGGGAAACCAATCGCATCAAGGATTTGACAAAAATATTCAGAGTGATTTCTGACGGCCTCCACGATCTGCAAAAATAAATCCCTCCTCATACGCAACCTACGCCGAAAAATATCATCATTGTAGGTGGAATTTTCAGAAAAATAGTCATGAACTAACCGTTCGTGACTACCCACGCGGTCTCGGTTAATATAGCGTCTTGGTCTTTTTTCACGACGTCGGCTGGAGGATTTATCATGTAGTATGGTTTGCTGTACTAATTTCAACATCTCTTTTTCAGCATGATCATTCCAAATAGATTACTTAAAATTATCTTGAATTTTTTTATACTCCTCGTCATCAAAAGATGAGAAAATATTTGCAAGTGCAAATTATTCCATTGTTTTATTTTTGTTGTTTGAAAAATAATCGAAAAAATAGTTGAGATCTATTGAAAAAATATTTGGAGAGAAATTTTAAGAGTTGAGAGAGTTTGAAGGAGAGAAATGGGTGTTTGAAGTGAAAAAATGATAGAAAAAAAACGTTTAGGGGTATTTATAGGAAAATAGGTAAAACTAACCGTTAAGGACCAAAAGGATAATTTTTCAGCCCCCAACGGTACTCCAACGATAATATTACCGTTTGAGTAAATCTGACCGTTGGATCAATTAGATCCAACAGTCAGATTATATTATTTTTTAAAAAAAAATGCCAGGCGAGGGGGCAATGGACCCCGCTTCCGACAACTAGCTCGTCCTCCTGAGACACAATAACGCGTCCCGGTCCACCGGACTAGGAACACCGTTCCTAGCCCAGTTACGGAGAGCCTTAGGCTCAGCACATGCATAAGTGGATGACTATTGAAGCGTTGTTTGGCAAAACAAAGGAAAAGTGGAGTCGAATTTTCAAAAACGTTGTTGTTACTGATGGGACTGTTCACTTACAATAATGTTTTCCGATTGATTCCATGGTTGTACTGACCAATTGAGCTCCATTTTAGGACTAAAATTGGATTTAGATTATCCATCGGCAGTTGTAGGAGTTCCTTTCTGGATGGATAACACGTAAATCCTACTATAAATCGTAAAGAGGTCTATAGATTATCTCTTGACTTTAAGATAAGACACCCCTCCTACGCCTAAACTTATTTGCACAAAAACAAAATGGATTCAGATTAGGTTTTGGAGCTTTGTTTCATCTCCTTTCAATTGTTTATCCCCATCGCATGCGAAGATGGCTTATCTTTTTTTCTAATAATTAAGTAATGATACAGTTGATGTTTAGTATATGTGTGTTAATTAGGGCTGGACACCGGACCAGAGGGTATTTTTCCAGCCGGGTCATACGGGCTAGGCTAGGCCAGGCTATATGGGCTAACTGTCAGGCCTAAGCCCACCCATCGAAAAAGGCGGGCCGGGCAGATGGCCAATTTTTTTTAAAAAATAATATTTTATATATTTTTTAATCAAAATATAATTTAACATATAATTTATTATATAAAATATACTTTAATAAATATTAAACAACTCTTAAATTTATAATTGACATTATTTTTATTAATTTATAACACATAATACATCAAATTAATATTAATATATTATATTATATATATATATAATATATATATCTTTGGGCCGGATCGAACCGGACCAAAGTATAAGTCCAGACCTAATCTTATTTTATTTACTATATCTTCGGGCTGGACTGGCCCGGGGGCCACAAAATATTGACCGAGCTCGACCCTAGTGTTAATATCCAAGATAAGATCAACTGCCCATTTATGGAATTGTCAAGTGGCATTTTTATGTTATAATTGACATGTTGATTTGCTAGGCAACTAACTAGTTCTCCATTAAATGATGATTGCTGAAGGCAACACCTACCCACTTTACATCATAAAATTGGTAGTTCAATAAATCAGTGAAAAGTCGATACAGCAGTATAAATTCATATATTCCTAGTTAGAGATTTCAGCTTGAGCCTTGAAAGTTTATTTTTTATTTAGATAAATCATTTTATTTGTTCTTACTGAGAGGTGAATTTATGACTTCTTTGAGTTGAAATTGAAAATAAAGAATTCCCAATAGTATAATTTTGACCGCATCTTAGGTTCTACTCAATGCAAAAGTAAATATCTTTCATTAAGATCATTTGCTTTGTGTAAAGTCAAAATTCCAATAGAAATCCACTCTTTTATTCTTTTATATTTAATAGACACACTTCTTTTTTATTCTACTAATCAACTTATAAAATTATAATATTAATAAATTTTACTTGGTGAATTAATTATAGTTAATACAAATTTTACTAAAACAAAACAAAGAATATATTTAAAAAATTATAAAGTTAAATATATTTAACCAACAAAATTAACATTCTGAATTATCGTTTTCACTTTTGTTATTGATGATAGTTCCAAAAAAAATAAATATCATTGAATAATTTATAGGTCCGGAGTATTAGATCCACAAGTTGATCGCAAAATACCGGCGCATGCAATTTCCAGAAATGGTAAGGAATAGCATTTATGAAACCCAAACTTTAGCGCATGCCTAATGGGGGCTTCTGTCCCCAATCACACGGCAATCACAATGCACATCTTTTTCTGTATTAGTGTTCGCCATTTTCAAGCTTCTTTGGATTGGCAAATCAAATGGACTAGCTTGTCGTGATCACGTGACGAAATAGAATTATCCTAATGGTTTGATTCCTCGTCCATTATTTCAAGCTACAACCAAAGTAGTCTTTTGAAGTGATTGTATATGCCTAACCAATTAAACATTCAAATGGGGGAGGTTTGGCAATTGGTTGTGCTTTGCTTTGAGAATTGTTTACATCCATCGCAATTTGATAGAGTTTGTATTATTATGCTCACCAAAAATAGGTATGCCCAATTCAGCAAGTTAAGAACTCTAGTAAAGGACCAGTCTTAAACACACATATTTGACTTGTTAGTTGATGTAACCATATACCTTTTTCATTGAATTTTTTTATCTTTGTTTGATTAATCTGAATTTGAGTGAGACTCATTTATGAGCAATAAAACTCTTCTCATAATGAAAGAGAAGAAGTTTGTGTCACTCCATCATAGTCTTAGGTTTCGTTTGGTAGATTATGAAAATTTTCAAAAAATTAGTTACTAGAGAAGTATATTATTTGGGAAGTTAATTATTGAAAAAATTTAATTTTTATGTTTTTGATATGAAAATATACTTCCTGAGAAGTGATATTGTAATATAATTTTTTTATTAATTAAAGACCATAATGTCTTTAAAAAATACAATAATATTATAATTAATTTAAAAAATTAATATAGTTGTAGAAGATTATGATTTTTTTAATAAGAGCGATGATGAATAATAAGATATTTCGTAATTAAATTTTTATCAAGCTTAATTTATTATTTAAATGAATTTCTTTCATAGAGTATTATTACTGAATATAAAATCAAATTGTAATAAGAAAAAAATATTCTTTAAGCATGAAGTTAATTGGAGAGTTTTGAGTAGCTAATTAATGATTAGACATCTTCATTTTGACTGATTTAATTGATGAATGGAAGTAAGTATATAGTAAAATATGTGTGTTTTAACTTAAGATAAGCCGAATATACACAAATTATGAAATTATTTCTACGAGTTTTTTTTTCTCTAAAAAGAGGAGTCGGAAGCTACCAATAGTGGTTACATCTCTGCTAGGCATGACCATACAGACAATTACTCTCCGCCGCTAAATGTTTGCTTACTTGGCGGTAACCAAATGGTACATCATCACGAGATCCGCTGGGAATAGACAGAGAGATATATCCACGGAAATATTCAGAGACTGACCGCGTAAACCAAGAAGACACTTAATCTCGAATCTAAATTATACGTGCACAAGACAAAACTCTTACCGCTGAACCACCCATGGAGGTCTAACAGTGTACTAAAACTTGTGTTGAGTTTTAATAATATGAATCAATTCAAAACAAAAAGAAATTATCTTAAATTAAAACACCACGCACTCCTCCTCAAAGTAGATAGCTGTAAGCCTATAACGTCAAGTGAAATTTTCAAACAGGTGAGGAACAATTCCAAAGGATCCACTGCTGTCAATTGGGCCTACATTTCGTATTTCAAATTAAATAGGACCAATTACAAAATCTATTCTTGTAAAATTTTCATTACAAACAAATGGCGTACATATTCTTTTTTTGACGTCAGAGGTGAGCATCCGTTTTTTTTATTGTTTTAAACGTCAGTCCCTATTCTTCATTTTTTTTTATTTTAGTCCATATTCTTCATTATTTTTTCATTTTAGCCTCTATTCATATAAACTTTATATAAACTGTATATAAACTTTATTAATTTTATATAAACTTTATCTTATATATATATTTTTTGTAAAAAAAAAACCAAAATCAAATGCTTTTTTTTTTTGCAAAACGTATAATACAACCTAATATCAACTCTACGTCAACTTTAAAAATCAATCTTAAATCAAATCTTATAAACTTTTTTTAAAACTAAAAAAAACTAAAATCAACTTTAAATTAACTTTATTTTAAATCAACCTAAATTCAACTCTACATATATTTTCTAAAACTTAAAAATTAACCTAAAATCAACTCTACATATACTCTTTTAAAACTTAAAATCAACCTAAATCAACTTTTTTTAAAAAAAATTATAACTAAATACAACATAAAATCAACTCTATATAATTTTTTAAAAAACCTAAAATCAACTCCATATAAACATTTGAAAACATTTGAAAATTTTGAATAATTTTTTTAACAAAACTTATCACTTTAAAAACTAAAAATAACCTTATATAAATTTCAAATAAAACTTCAAAAAATTTTAAAAAATTTAACAACT
>CAODLS011241804.1:0-11040 GCA_948243855.1 Flueggea neowawraea
GTCAACTTTGTGATCATCTTTCAAATGGGCTACGAGATAAGGAATATCACCAATGACTGTGCACTCTGATCCAGCGTATGGGCAGTTATATGGTCTATAGGCACATTGAGATTCATGTTTTAACTTGCTGTAGTAGGGATATATGCCAATGCACCCGAAACTTTGATATTTACATGGAAGTTCGAGAGATGCAGCAACCTTCTCTAATGCAAGGCATCTGATGTTACCAAGTTCATGCCTGCATGTGGGGCACCGATTATGCACCCTGGGCTTGCAGCCCGAACATAATGTATGACCATTTGAACACTGCAAGAGGACAAAGAAGATAGAACCTAACTACATTAGTACAATTTCCACTAATGAGCTGTTTCACTTAACTTGTAATGCTTCCATGAGATTCAATCCAAGTTATGAAAAGTGGATTGTTGACCAAAATGTGCACAATAGGTTAACAGACTGGGAAGAGGATGCAACAAACCTGATGGATTGGAGGATACATGGCATTTAAGCACACAGGGCACTCTAGTAGCTCACGAACACTGCTGGACACAGTCACATTAGGTTTTGACACCGTTTGTGAAGGATCGTTCACACTTTCAACAACATCCAGCATGTCTTCATTTTGGGAAGAATCAATAACCTCAGGCTTACTCCGAGTGTCAACGAAAAAAGGAACCCCAGATGCCATACCAATAAGGCCAATCTAGTAATATACAGCAGTAGTTTACACCAAGTGAGTGAAGGAGATCCAGATTCAGACTAACATATATCTCATTTATAGCATTCATATGATCAAGGTTCAAACAAACAACAAAGCCCAAAATAGGCAAACCATATCAAATCCAAGACAAGTAACCCAAACCCGAATAGAAAACCAAAGAAAAATTTAACACCGTCTTGATTAATAGCAAATGTGACGAAAGTTATCAAACTTATAATATAAATATCAGAAACAACAGTAATTAACTCAATCCTGGACAAGAAAAAAAAATACTTTCAATCTTGTTTTCCCCCTTCACAAAAATAAATCAGCGTTAAGAAAAACTGCCATACAACTTTCGTCAGCTAGACTCTTACCAGCAGCTTAGTGTTTAACTCGAACGTTGCACCTTATTCCTCGATGAATGATGGTTTTGACAAGTTTCAGCTCCTGAAAACCAGAAATAACGTTCTTTAGATATCACATAAAAATTCAATAATTGACACAATAAAATTTCACTAAGCAACGATCAAAATGTTAATTGTACCGTGAATCCACAAATATTAATTTGTCTAAAGGCACATAATAGAAGTGAGACAACAAATTTTGAAATTTGAATTTTTCCGTAGTAAGCACAATGTGCCACCAAGAACATATGCATCTCAAAGACGCTAGCTTTTTCCGAAAACTTCAAACAATCTTAGACAAAACATGAAAACCACCACAACAGCATATAATATAATATCACGATTTAGACATCAAATACTCAAAATAATAAAAGAACTGACACTGAGAACTAGACCCCACTTTTTCAAAAGAATCTATTAACAGAAAAATAATTTCAAAGCTACAAAGGTCAAAGCTTGGAAATGGAATCTACACAAACAGATCAGAAAACAAAAAGGGAACTAATCAAATAACTAAAAAAAAATAACCCAAAAGCAAAACATGTTCACATGCAAATCCAGAGCAGATCTGGAATATTCCAGAATAGGAAACCCACATCAAAAAAGGAAACTTTATGCTCTAAATGACATTAAAAAGATGAAAAGAAAAACACAAACCCAGAAATGATTCTTCAAGAAACAAGCATATAAACCATTTGAATCAACAAAGGACAGTACCTGGACAGAAGGGTTGGAATCAAAACCCCATTTTGGGGAGGCAGAAACATAAACCCTATTGAAGAGAGAAGAAGGTGTTTTTATGTTTACGGCCGTCCAGTGTTGACTAGTGATGGAGTAATAAATAACGACAACGAGACATGAAATGCGCGTAAATGCAAAGAGAGCCGGAGAGGAATTTCAAATTAAAGCCCGTTGTGAGAGAGAGGTGTAGGGAGCGCGGAGGTAGAGAGAGACAAAAGAGGTAGGAGAGAGAATTTCTCGGGAAAATACAAGAGGAAAAGGTTCAAGTCTATGGTGTGGACCCAATCCTGATGTTCTCATCTCTCTTTTTTTTAACTGAGATGTTCTCATCTCTCTGATCTTGACATTTTATATTTAGGCAACTTGTTTGGGAATTTTAGGCCATGTTTGGATGATGGTCGGATGTGGTTTCATAAAGTATAATATGGTTAAAATTGTGTTTGTTTTGATTTCCACCATGATTTTCCATGGTTTCTCATGGTTTAAAAACCATAGTTTTTCACAGAATTTGTGAACCATCAAATTGGTGGTTTGTTGTGGTTTTTAAATTTTGTATCTCTAAAATATGCCTAATAAAATTTGATAATTCCGAACAAACTAGTTAAACAAAAACCCTACAGACTCTCCACTCTTCACAAGAAAATCATAGCGTCGCAGCTCTCTTCGTTCGACCGTAATCTCTCGTCTGACGATCTCTCTGTCTGCTGCCTTCCTTGGACCTTCGTCTCTTTCATCTAACTGACTCTCCGTCTGCACGCTCTTCCTTAGACGTTCGGGCTTCAACTCTCCTTCACGGTACGCTCCCTTTTTATTTTTGCAGAAATGATCGACTTTTGGTTTTTTCGTTATGTGTAATATTAATTGTTGCTCCCTTTCTGTGAACAATGGTACGAAATTGGTTGCTCCCTTTCTGTGACTTTTGTTTTTTTCGTTATGTGTAATATTAATTGTTTTTTCTTCTCTATCTATGGTTGCTCCCTTTCTGTGAACAATGGTGCGAAATTGGGTTTCAATGTTGACAAAAAAAAAATTGCATGTGAAGCGATTGAATTGGAAGTTCAGCTAGAATGAATTAGGTGAGTGAACAATGATGCAAAATTGTGCTTCAGGGTTTACGTAATGTCGTCGTATGCGGCTAGAACAACAAGAAAAAATAGGTTGACATGGATTAGGATAGCATAGGAAGATGAGGAAGAGCTTGATGAGGACAGTGAGGAATGACCGACGATAACAATTGGGGAGGTGAAAGAGTATTGGTTTTAGGAAGATGGTGGATTAGTTTAATAAATTTATGGTTTATTTGCTTTGGGTTGGTAGAAACGACTGCAAAATATATTTATTAAAAATTGTTATTTGATTTACTGTAAAATCATCTCCATATTTATTGATGATGTGATTAAGGGTGGGTTACCCCTCTTTGATTGTTAGTGGAGCCTATGATTTCACAGCACATTTAAACATCAACCCTTGAAAGCAAGAAGAAAGAAACGATTATCATTTCACACACATATAAACATACCCTTCTTTGCTTCCCTTTTATATGCTTAATATAATGGTTTTATTTTAGATTATTTATGAACAAGTTTTTGGAAAAACACGAAGAAGTTCTCCAAACTCATTTGAGAGTTCCATTAGAATTCCTCATTAAAAAATGGATATGCTTTTACCTTTATGGTGCTTGGACTTTTAAAATAATAAAAATTAAGACTACGCTTGTCAGCTACCCGGAGAAATAAGCCTATCTGTTTGCGGGGTGTGAAAAAATGAGGTAGGCGATTTGGTGAAAACTATGTAAGGCTGGTATGGATGATCTCTTTGTTGCATTCCTATCTCATAGAGTTCTTTACATTGAAATAAGACTCAAAGAGAAGTTTATCTGTTGCTGTTTGTTTCTTCTTTTTTATTTTTTAAGTGTTCCAAAAGCGCTTCTTTCATGGAGGATCTGATAAGAAATGGTCTCTCGTAACCTTGCAATCAAAGGCTTTTGTTCTGAGCTTATGTTGACAATGTACGTTGTATGCAGAGCTATGCTCTGTACAACTCACTAACTGTAATCTAATTATAAGTGGATCTTTCATTGCTATTATTTGGATTTGGAATGTTACTGGCTCTGCTAAATATATCTCACAAGTTGTTGTTTGATTTTTTAATCTGTGTTTTCAAGTTGTTATAGAGTCATAAGACTCATAGCAAAGACTTAATATTGCATGTGATTTGCATTTCCTTTGTGTCTAATGTTGCCAACTGCTTATTAATTATTAATAAATCTGTTTCATTCTCCTTTTCTTCTTTTTATGCCAGTAAATTTAAGATTTTTGTGTTGCCGTGATATGCTCTCAGAGAGGTGAAATGGTTATTTAAGGGTTGTTGCCTTCCCTCTTTGATGGCTGTAGAGCCAATGATTTCACAGGTGATTTTGGCACTATTGTCGACAGCCCTGACTATGTGTGTGTGTATTTATTGGTTTTGTTCTTCAATCCAAGCAAAACCCACCTCATTTATCCTTTCAAAAGACTGATTTTTTCGTATAACTTTTGTTTTTTCGTTACGTGTAATATTAGTTGTTTATCTTCTCATCACTTGATAATTGATTGCCTTTTTGTCTTGACTAGTTCATTTCTTTTGTTCTATCTAAATGGTTTGAAATTGTTATATATATATTGAACAAGTTCTAGAGATTGCATTGAAGAAATATAAAGAAAGTCTTTGTGAATGGAAGAGGATAACAATAAAAGGAGTAGTAAGTTTAGGAGGATTTGTGTGTTCTGTGGAAGTAACTCTGGCTATAGACAAGTCTTCAGTGATGCTGCTCTTGAATTGGGCGATGAATTGGTTGGTTTCATTTGATTGCACTCTCTTTTTCTTTTTCAATTGAATGGAAATGTATGGTTTGTTGGTTGGGCTCAAAAGGCTGGAACGTTTTGACGTTTTTATGCTTATTTTGAGGTCTCATGACTTAGATGGATAAAACTTAGTTGGTTTCTTTGGTTATTATTTAAATTTTTATTAATGGTTTTATTATGAGATTGTTGGACTGAATGAACTACATCTTTGTTTCATTTATTGGACGGAATTTGTTGGGTTCTGCTTTCTTATGATATCAACCTATTAATTTTTTTATTATGAGATTGTTGGTTATCAAATTATGAGGTTGTGATTAGGTTCTGATATTGTGTACTTGTTTAGAAGAAATTCTCTCTGGGAAAATTGAACTATTTTTTGAGCTTATGTTTCTGAGCTAAAATGTCATTTACTTTTTAATGTGTCATTATGTTTGTTTAGTCATGTTGTAGTTGATTTATTGTTAATTGGAATTGTAATACTATGTGTCATATGTGGGATGCTAGTTTTATGTTGAGAAGTGGACTTATTTCATATTTTGACTATTTAGAACTTTATTATTGAATGAAAGACAATTTTCTTATCATTATATTTTGTGATTGTTTTTTTGAAGAAAGTTTTGTGATGTTAATATGTTGCAATGATTATGTAGTTATCAAAATGTCTAAAAAGATGCAAATATCGGATGGATCAACCACGTGTATGGACAAACGGGATGGATGATACTTTAGTTGATGCATTCTTGAACCAACAAAATATCGGGAATAGAGTTGGTGGGACTTTTACAACACATGCATTAGATTGCATTGTAGATGAGTTGAAAGAAAAATTTTCAGATAAGCCAATAGATAAAGAATGAGTTCACAATTGAATGAAGAGTCTTAAAAGACAGTTTAGTAAATGGTATGATATTTTCCAAAATGGGCAAAGTGGTTTTTCATATATTCCAACAAGCAAAATGTGGGAAGCTGAAAACGAGGTTTGAGAACAACTGATTAAGGTAATTTAAATCGTTTATATATATATTGCAATTGTTAATTACTACATGGTTTCATTAGTGTCCTTCCTGAAGAGCTTATGACGTTTTTGCTTGCAATCATGTTGGGTGGAAATTGAGGGCAACCATAGGATGACCAATATTTTGGATATTAATATATTTGGAATAATATTTAATTTTGGGTTGTATGAATTTAAGTTTGATGAAACAAGCTTTATGTTATGGTAGGCCATTTTAAGTTAGATTATTTTGTGAAGGATTATCTTATATATGAATTTTATGATACTCTAATGTTTAACATCATGGATTGATATTAATTTAAAAATATTTATCCATTTAAAATAATTTTTTTATTTAGGAATATGAAGTGATTAATTTTGTTATTAAATTTGTTCATATGTTGCTCTCATAATATGTAAAGTTATTTAAAAATTAGTAGATTAATTAATACAAATATTTAACTTGTATAAGAAGAAATAATTGGATGTCAATTTTAAATTAATGAGTCATAATTTGATATTCATTTTATAAGATTTAAAATAAAATTTGTCTTTAACTGGGTTTAATTTTTGAATTTAAAATTTTTAATTTTAAATGAATTTACATGAATATATATACATGAGAGTATTTTGATTATTTTATCAATTTTATAATTATATTATATCACTAAATTAAATAAAAATAGTTAATTGTATTATATTATAATATTTTTTAAATATAATAAATAGTAATTACAATGTCATATTATATAATATCATATTATACATTAATAAATTATAGTCAGACAAGGCTTTATGTTTCACTGCTGTGTTCTATTTATAAAAGGCAAAAACATTTTTTTAATTCCAGTTGAGCTTCTATGATGATGAGGAACCTAGCTTTGCCACCAAAGTCAATCCCTATTCTACTGCAATTAGGTTTTTTTTCACGTTTCTCTCTTGCTGCTTGCTTATTTTGACGTGGTTTTTCCTCATTTTTGGTTATCAATTTATTTGGTTATTGATATTAATGTTTATACTCTCTGTTTATTATGATTAGTCAAATTACAAATTTTTTGATTTCTTTCTTTTATTGATTTTTCTCTTTTATTGTGTCTTTGTATTATTAATTAACATATTACTATTAATAATTACAGAAAAAAAGAAAGAAGAAAGAAAAAAAATGTAATGAGATGGGCTTAGTAAATGAAGCAAACGGGCTTGGGTAAAAATGTGGGCTAGTTCGGTCTCTGAAATGGGCCACAGAAAGCAACAACGGGCCTGTAGACAAAATGGGCCAACATTTTTTGGGCCATTCGAAAACGAGCCACGAGCCCATTAAGAATTTGTTTCTTAAAATGGCCACAAATTAAAAGGCAAAATCAAGATTGAATTAAAAAAGCCGAATGAGCACAAAAAGTGAATTTTGGAAAAATTCGAATCCCACTTTTTTTTTGAATTTTTGAATTATTAACATCACCAAAAATAAGGTGATGACACTATCGAACAATACATGGTTACAAGTTTTGTTTTTGATTTCATACAACTTAAAAGGGATGATATGACTAATATGTTCAGTATTTGCAATTTTATTAGAAGTATTGGTTATATGAGAAGGTAAATATAATTAAATACTGTGCAAGGTTAAACTTGTAGGAGCCAATTTTAAAATACATTATTGCATTTTACCAAAGTGGAGTGCATAGCAATTTGTTTGATTTATTTGATGAGAGTTACAGATCAATTCTATCGAATATTGGTTAGACTTTCGGGTCTCTTTTATTGGCATTGGAAAAAAATTTCAGATTTATTAAATCCAAATTCCAGAGGGATACTCTACATATTGGGTCATTACTGAATTAAATGGATTTACATTACATATGCATTTATTATATCTAGATAATTTGTTAGCTATTAGATTGCTTGTATATATTGTATCTTTATATAATGTGTGGTATGTGTTGAGTTCTTCATCGAGTTGTTGACTCATATAAAGTACAATTTTTTTTTCTCGGTACTAGCAAGTTTGTTTTTGAGCCAATTTCTAAACTTGTACATAAAGGGACGTGTATCCTCCGTAGACATCCACGAACGTCTCTCCCTTTGAAATCACTATATCCTCTATGACAAAGTCCATAGGTTGCACAACAAATATTTGAAATGGATTGCAAAAAAAGATATGAAAAATAGGAATGTAGAGACGAAAGTGTTCTAAGTGAACCTCAAAGTTAGAGTAGAACCGAGCAAGATTCATGTCTTTAAGAGAGAGATCCGGTAGGTGTTGTCGAAAAGTTAAGAAGGATTGGCAACCTAAGAAGAGTAGAGGAAGATATTGTGGAAAGAGTGTATAGAAACTCGATGGTGGAGAACTAGAATCGTGAACAAAACGACAACAAAGGCACAATTGAATAAAACTAGAGGATTCCAAAATAATATAAACCGAATTGGTTCCATAACTTGAAACTAAACCCGCAAGTTGAAAGAAAATTAATAGGAGAATCAAGCTTGAACTAATAGTCAAAACACTTGACATCATGGTTCAAGATAACACAAGGTTCGAGACGACAAAACAACATGACACCATAGAAGTTAACAGGAGCCATTAATGTTTGGAATGTTAGAGAGATTCCTACTACCTTGAATATGAACAAGGGCAGCCATGGGGTGTTTGAGTCAAACCTGGTGGTGGGATGAGAAGATGATGCAACCTTCAAAGGGAGTACAACTTGCAGTTAGTGGCTAGGGCAACCTTGGTTCTAGCTGAAATCCAAGAATAAAGTCTGGAAAGGAGATTAATGTGAGTAACTGTGGTATTTGAGAGGGAAGGTGGAGGAGGTAAAAACCCTAGCACGCTCAACAGGTTTTACACGTATAGTTAGGTAAGTCCATTTTTTTGTCATAGGTAGTAACTATAAAAAAAGTCCATTTTTATTTACATAAAATAAGTCTTGTGCTTATAGTTTAACGAGGAATTGGTTATACCAATAATATGCTTCCCACAACTTTATTTTCTTACTGAGGCTCTGTTTGGTGTTTTAGTTTGAAAAACTACCATTAACAAACAATATTTTATAACAGTGTTTTTTTTTTAATAAATATGAAGAACTGTTTGGTTAAAAGTGTGATTCGTAATTAAAAAATGTGGTGGGTGATTTTTAATTTTCTACGGTAAGAAAAAATAATAAATCTTAGTTTCTCTAAAAAAAAGTTTTATGGGAGGATATTGCAATTGGCCATTGTAGTATTTTATTTATTATCAAACACTTAAAAACTGTTATTGACTCGACACAATTTTAACCTCAATGCCGATACACACTTAACGTATTATTGAGATTGTTGTGTCTTGATAAATTTGATGGTGCCTCATTTGATTATATCAATAATATTTGAAGAAACCCGCTAACTCTTCGTGGAGCCTACAACGCCGAAGGTTAGTGCTGTTTTAGGATTAGGTCAATTAATCTAGCTGAGTTAGTGTCCGGATTGGGTTAGTCATCTCTATTCAAAATAATATTTTTGTAGCTTTCACTTTTTATGATGATATAAAGGCAAAAAAACCACAAAATATATCAATTAATGAATTTTATCAATGTGTCACACAAAAATCATTATAACAATTTTTAAAAGAAACACTTCTCCTTGGCAGTAGTGCACTAAATGCTCAACCTAAAAGCTTAAACACGTTTTTTTTTAATATTCAAAAACTCAGTCTCTTTGAGAAGACGGTTCTTTTTAAGGGCTTCTTTTGAAGCTCATCATGTTCAAAAACATTTAACATTAATTCAAACTATGCTCTGTTTTTGTATCACTAGAAATATGATTTCAAGTTTCCGAATCATGCTTGACAAATATGTACTGCAAAATAAGGAAAGTGCAGTGAAACTTCCCTTTTGTTGGAGCTAGGCTCAACAAAGTTCAAATTGAAAATGTTTCCTCATGGCGTTATTATCATTACTCCTCCAAGTTTCAATCATCAAAATATATCGTTAAGTGTGTAGTCTCCATATGCCCATTTTTGTTGTGTTGCACATGAACATAAATTATATTTCATTTTCAATCATTTCCGAGTCTTGGACGTACACATTTCGGACATCAAGGACATTACTCCACAAATCATGCATATGGCTTCAAATTCTATAGCAACATTAGCACCAATGAAAAGAAAAAGGAAAAAATGTTCTTTGACTTATCTAGAAAACATAACTCTCTTCATCACATATATTTTTCCAAAGAAAATTTAAATTCCCCCCTCTATCCATTCCAACGAAATTCATTTGAATTTTGTGTTTGTTTTCGATAAAGTCAATATCATTAAATAGTAGAAATAAATTGTAGATTAATAAATTAAGTGAATTGTATATTAAAAAGATTTTTTAAAAATATTGTTTTAAAATTATAATAGATTGAACACTTAGGACTTGTTTGGCAGGCCAAAGTATATAGTATATTTTGTATTTTTTATATAACTAATTTTACAAAAAAACGTACTATCATTCTATTTTTTTACTATTTACTTACAATTAATTATTACTAAATTTACAAAATATACTATATGCTACTAGTTACCAAATAAGTCCTCAATATGCATTATGGTTTTGCAGCTATTTTATTTTCCGAATCCACTTTTCTTTCTTTCTTTCTTTCTTTCTTTTTGGCATCAACCAAGAAACCGTAGCACTATGGCGTAGTTGACTATAGACTAAAGTTGCAACATGTGTTGCTTCATGCTTGCAGTGGCTAAGCAAGCAGTAACATAATGAATTAACTAATGTACGGTACGGTTTGTTGGTCTTTTTTCGTTATCCTTTTTTTTTACAAGTTTTGGTCCTTCAACCTACTGATTTAACAGTTGAAATTTCTTTTTTTTTTTGAATATCATATATTTATCCTAAAAAAATATATCAAATGGTTAAGGTTTAATAAGGAAAAAATAAGTTGACCTTTACGCTTATGAAAAAACGTTTAATTTTTTCTAAAAATATTATCATGAGTCACGATTTGCCATCTTTATTTCAAAAACAACAAATTATTAAAAGTCCGTTAGAAGGAGCTGTTAAAAGAGAATTAATAATAAAATTTGGATTATTATAATATCAAACTCTCCAAGCGTGGTTAACTAAGAAACCTTCCGATGGACGGTATTGGGAGATTCCTAAATTAATTAACAAACAACACACAGTCTGTAGTCCTCACTAAAAAAATAACATTTTACTTTATCAAGGATCTAACATATAGATCCTGTGATCCCATGTAACTTCCTGGAAGAAGAGTGTTCACGTAATCAAGAAAAAAGAAGAAGGAAGCTCACTATAGCTACTACGGCCATAAAAATTTATCTCCTCTTTTATGTATCTTTCTTGTACCCTACTTGACAAT
>CAODLS011241809.1:0-10085 GCA_948243855.1 Flueggea neowawraea
AATTTAAGTGAGCCTCCCTCAGATCTCGTCGATACCGAGCTTGGAAGCAAGATCAGTCATGTTGGACTGTAAGAACTTGGCATGGTTACTTACACATTGCACTATGTTTGTGGCAATCCCTATCACGTCAGCTTCTTTAGAACTAGGGTTTGAGTCCAGACATTGTTCACATAGTTCTGAGACTTCAGTGCTATGGCATGTTTTTTGGATTAACCCTTCATCAGCTATGACCAGATTGTGGTTTTGATTCAAGAAAGTAAGAGATAGGGTAATGATGAGGATGAGAAAATGTATTTGATGAATTGAGTTTGTAGAGAAAACCATTTTTGTTTCAATTGGGTTTAATTGAATTAATGTTGGTGTGGTGCCTTTTTATATTTGTAAATGTAAGCAAAAATGTGAATATGTTGAGTGTTTTTTGCATATGTGAATTTGCATTTATTGGAATTGATTCGGCGTATTAATTGTTATAGTGGAGATTGAGTTTTTATGTAAAATTATATGAATAAGTGATCAGACATAAAACCACTTATGTTTCTATTTTTTCCTTCTTATTTATTGACATTAAGTTTGGCGTCACCATCAGATCATTCCTATTTTGATTATGGGTTCAATTATGTCCTTAAAGGAGAAGAAGTTGATCCAGGAAAGGTTGGGTCTTTTCGATTTAAAAGAAAAAAAAACAGAATAAGAGAGAAGACATCGTCAATAATATGAAGGTTGCTTTGTTTGGGTGATATTGAACAGGGATTAAGAATTCCAAAATTTCCTTACAATGTTTCCTAGAAAAACGCCGACCATGTGCTTTGATTTTCATCGGGGTATTGTTGAAATTTGTAATCAAATTCTTAATAAGTGTGTTTTATGTGAACTAAACATAAATAATATACACTCTTACAAAATTATTTTTTGAGAATTAATTTTTTTCAAAAAGTTGAACAAAAATATTAAGGCCTAATATTCACTTAGTTGTCTACTATTTACAGAAAAAAAAAATAACTTCAACAATACAATATTTTTATTGTAAATAAATCTTACTTTGATTCATCCATCAACTAACAATACCAATTTGATTTGAGCATCATAGAGTGGACGAAGAATAAATCTCTATTCATTTCATTTGTTTTATTGTGCAGAGCCGAAGAGCTAGCAATATGTTTTTAATCAGGTGCAAGCTCCCTAAATTTCTTGAGGATCAAGAGCTTTGAGGATGTTCAAGTTAAAATCTTAGAGTTGAGCTAATTAAAAGACAAAAGTTGAAAATTCAGAATCTAAAAGACTGTACAGTTTAGAAGTCGAAGACCTAAAAATTAATTTAGAGACATACCTCAACTACAAATTTATTATTCAACTAAGAGGCAACAACACAACAATTAGATTTGTTACCAATAGAAAAAGAATCAATTAACGGTTTGTAAGACAATAAAGTTTGTTCTATTTTATTGTGACATCGTCTACAGATTAGGTAGAAAATACATTTTTTTTGTATAATATACTGCCGATGATGAAAACAACTTGTTACTACTAGTGCTGTGTATATATGTAAAAGTAGCTAGTAAAGCCAGTCCAACAAAGAGTGATTCAATCCTAAAAAGCCAAATTGATTTGAGCCACCGGTGATCAAAGGAAGCATAAGATTCAGCATGCATGTAATATATCAGGATTTTTTAAAAGAAATTCCTGCTATATTCTACTAAAGAATATGCGAGAGTCCTATATATAAAACAAAAGCTAACTAAGTTTCAAGGGAATTATATTTTGCACACGCCATTGAAATTAGCTTGTACTAGAAGCAATTTTGGTATATATTTCTGGAAAGAAAATCAAGAAAACATGATTATTTGATAAAGAAGAACTTGCTTGTATTGTATATTCACATGCATTGATCTATTTCATTGGCTCTCTTCTCTTAGCTAATACTATTCTCTGATATTGGGCTTGGTCAACTTTTTTTTTTTGAGCTAAATGTCCTGTTGGATTGAAACCTAGTGCTCAACCTTCAAAGCGTAACCCAAAAATCAGACAGATACTTGTTCACTAACTAAACAATATATCATTAGTGTTCAGTTTTTTTGTATTAATTTTGGAGTTATTGAACGGTTCTATTATTTGTTTAATTAATTTTCATTTGTTCTGATAAGTATTGAGATGGGTTTATACAAAAACTCTGAGAATTTGTACATTGTTATGAATACTTATGCGTTGAATGAATCTCTATTGAAGTGTATTAGTACGTTAATGTTTATTTATTAAAGGCATTTATTCTTGAGTTGACCGAAACCAATATTGAATGAAGATATATATCTACCACTCCTATAAATAAGTCTTATTGAATGCAGACATGTATCTACCACTCCTATAAATAGTCTTCCTATATGGTATTGTATAATTAATTACAAAGAGATAAATGGATAATACTCTCCCTCATTTCTCGCTTTACATCTCTCTTCTATTCATTTCTCTTTGATCTAGTTATTGCATACTTAAACTTAAGGTTTCTATATTTTATATTAGTTTCACAACATGTTATCAACACGAACTTTAACCACTATTCTTATAGGTATTTCCAATACTTCCGAAACATCCAATCATATATTTTTTTTTAAAGTTCATTTAGTTTGTTTCTTTGTTGTACATATATATGTGCTTGGTTAATATATACGTTTTTATACATTCTTGCATATTTCATACAAAGTAATGTATTCATATGTTTGATATATTGATGAATTATTTTATTGCTAGCATATATGAACATGGTTCACTCTATGTAGTTTAATTTTCACATTCTTATACAATCATAGTCTTATTAATAAATGATTTAATTTATTTTTCATGTATTAATTTATCTATTCATTGTAGTCTTATCAATTTTATTTTGGAAAATTGAATTCTGAGTCCCTCAAGTTTGGTCTAATTATTAGGTCAGTACTCATGTTTTTAAAATGTTATAGACACATTCTTAAGGTATAAAATTAGGTTACATTTGAGTCTTTCTGTTAATGATCCGTCATTAATCTATTAATAAATTACTGATGTGTCATCTGATTCACTTTAAATAAAATTTTAAAGACAATAGGCAAAATAAATCCTATTTTCTTTTCTTCTACTTTTTTTCTTCTTCTTTTTTTTTTTCTACTTTTTCTTGAATCTCATTATCAAAACCTCTATTAATTCTTTTTTCTTGAATCTCATAAGACCGAATTTTTCCCATGCAAAGTAAGCAAAATGAATACAAACAAGATTTTCCATAAAACACCAGTTACTTCTTTTTGTCGGATTTTCAATTGTCAAATTGCAACTTATGTAGGACCAAAAAGAAGCAGCAAAAGATAGCACATACAAAGAGTGAATCTGACTTTTTATTTGCTGTAGACGATTATCCTCCTTCATCGCATCTGGGCAACAAAAAGATATGAAGACTAAATCTCTCACATCAACAACCAAAAAAGAAAAGAACGGAGAAGTGGGTTTCATGGGATGTTTCGTGCTTTCACATGGACACAATTATTGTGGGGCTTTTTTTTTACTCTTCACCAAAATTCGATTGCATACACAAAAGTTTTCCCTCTCCACTGAAAGATTAATGCTTTGTTTGGATGAGGAGAAAGAAAAAACCCAGAAAATCTCAACACACTTGAAGAGATAGAAAGCAAAAACCTAGAAAATCTCCACCAAAATTCATGTTTTGAGGGTTTGAATCTTGTTTAATTTTTCTCTAAAACTGGTGAGGGTTGTGCAGTGGTGGCGCTGTTGAAAAATTAAAATGGAGAAACCTTCCATTTAGTTTCAATTTCAAGGAGTAAATCTGATTCTTTATTTGATGTAGACGAGTCCCCACCAGAGATGGACACTTCAAAGCTGTCATTGCAAAGCACGCAGTAACTAGGACTATACATGGCTTCTTTCACAGTCCCGCTTGTGGCGTTTTACTCCTTTCTCTCACAAACCAATATCCGTTTCTTTGTCTTTTTGGAATTGATTTTGATTTCTGATAAGATAAACCAAATTAGAGGACTTCTTCTTCTTCTTCTTCTTCTTCTTTTGTGTTTGCTTTCTGTTTCTTTTGCAGGTGACCTTTATGTGTTCTTTGATTGTCTCGTATCTTAATGGCTACCCATTTGGAGTTAAGCAGATCCAAAATTTCAGGTGAGAGTGCAGGTAGTTTCAATTAAAATTTCAAATCCAAAACCCACCAATGATTCACAGTGTGCGACAAAATGGAGATCTGGAAGAGAGAAAGAATCACGAAAGTTTTGAGAGATAGAGAGAGAAAACTTGTTTGAAATGTCCGTGTGTTTCAACTTTAAGGGAGGATAGTATGGTAATGTTTTCATTCCATTTAATCCGTCAGTTAAAAATACGTGTGAATGACTAACTTACTTTTGCAAAAAAAAAACACGAAGACTGATCTATTAATTAGGACAAACCTCAGAGACTCAGAAATTAATTTTCTTTTTATTTTTGCAATATATTTTAGACTGTTGAATCGTACAAAACTTGAGTTTGTTGCCCTTGACATTTCGGAGAATAATTATTTGACATGGACTCTTGATGCTGAAATCCATCTCGATGCTATGAACCTTGGAGATACAATAAAAATATGGAAATGACTAATCTGCACAAGATTGCTCAAAGGCCATGATATTTACACGCCATCATCTTGATAAATGACTAAAAACTGAATATTTAATAGTTAAAGATCCACATGTTCTTTGGTCTAACTTGATAGATATATATGACCACCAAAAGACAGTGATACTTCCAAAAGCTCGCTAAGATTGGATGCATTTGCGTCTGCAAGATTTTAAAAGTGTAAGCGAGTACAATTCTGTTGTGTTTAAAATAACGTCTCAATTAAAATTGTGTGTGGGGGAGGGAAATGTCACTGATGAGGATAAGTTGGAAAGACATTTTCCACATTCCATGCCTCTAATTTGGTCCTCCAACAACAATATAGAGAGCGAGGTTTTAACAAATACTCTGAGCTAGTATCATGTCTTCTTGTTGCTGAACAAAATAATGAATTGCTGATGAAAAATCATCAATCTCGTCCTGTTGGATCTACACCTATCACTAAAACAAATGTTGTGACCTTGAATTATACATAGCGAGGTCAACGTTCTAGAAGAGGCCGTAGTCCTAATTGTGGTCGTAGTCGTGGTTGTGGCCATGATCGTATTATAATAAGAACTACTCAGGTCATAAGAGAATTAAAGAGAATAATGGGAAAAACATAAAAGGGAATAGAAAAAATGAGAAAGTACTCAAGAAAAATGAAGACACTTGTTATAGATGTGGCATGAAAGGACATTGGAGACGTACATGTCGTATGTCCAATCATTTTATTGACCTTTATCAAGCCTCAATAAAAGAAAAGGGAAAAAGTATAAAGACAAACTTTGTTGGAGATCTAGAGACAAATTTTACGGAACATAGCCAAAATAATTTCACACACTTAGATGATGCAGATTTCTTTATTGGCAATGAAAATGTCAATGAATTTTAAAAGGGAAGATCTCATGATAAGATATTATTAGTGTGTTTTTAGTCGTGTGTTACTATTTTTGAGTGTACTTTCGCTTGTTGAGTGCCCTTTATAATTTTTATTTTTTAGTAATGTGATTTGCTTCCAGTTGGTATGAACATTGAAAAATATTTTATGATAAATGTGTTTTCTATAAACTAAATGACTGTATTAATTTTAATATTTATCTCATTTTGATTTATGAAGAAAAATGCGACGCACAAATATTTCAATTGGTGAATCCTTTTGTTTAACAGATAGTTCAACAACACACACCATTCTCAAAGACAATAAATATTTTTCTTAGCTCATTTTAGCTGAAGCTAATGTTAGTACAATATCTTGTGTTGCTAATCTTATCGAGAAATCGGAAGAGCTAGTACCCCATTGCCCAATGGTACAAACTTCATAATAGATGATGCTCTATTTTCTAGTAGATCGAAAAAAAATCTCTTGAGTTTTCGAGATATACGTCGAAATGGTTACCATATTGAGACAACAAATAAAAATAACGTCGAATATCTTTACATCACCTCTTTTGTCTTGGGCTAGAAACATGTATTGGAAAAGTTACTAAAATATTCTTCCGGATTATATTACACTTTTATAAATATGATCGAGTCCAATATGGTGAGAAACAAAGGACCATAAAATCTAAGGGATTTCATTGTTTGGCATGATCGGTTGAGTCATCCATGTTCGATAATGATGTAAAGAATTATAGAAAATTCATATAGACATCCCTTGAAAAATTAAAAGATTCTTTTGTCCAAAGACTTTCCTTATGCTTAGGGCTGTAATCGAGCCAAACCGAGCTCGAGTTCTTGATACTCGAGCTCGACTCAACTTATTTGTTTAGAGCTCGAGCTAGGCACGAGCTATTATTTGTGTTCAAACTCGAGCTCGTGTTGATAATTTAGAGTTCGCAAGCTGCTCAGGCTCGACCCGATTAAAACTCGTTTTAGGCGTTCACGAGCTTAGCTAGTTCAAAACTCGTTTTACTCGGCTCGTTTTACAACTCAAATTGAGTTTGACTCGACTCGTTCAAAAACTCGTTTTAAAGCACGACTCAGCTCATTCAAAAACTCATTTTAAAACTTGGCTCGGCTCGTTCTAAAACTCGTTTTAAAGCTCGGTTTGGCTTATTCAGGAGCTCGATTTTCACATATAATAAAAATAAGTCTCTTTTGAGCCTTTTTCCTTTTTACACGATTAAATAAGAAATATTCCATTAAACCTTCCAAAAAAAAGTTTGAAGCACCCATCAACAGACACAAATGAACAAAATTGTAGCAAGATTTAAAACAAACAATAAGGGGAATAGTTTACACGATCATAAGCAAAATGCAGAATTAAATTGGAACTCCCTAAATCATTCACATTCCCTAAAGAGTCTTTTGAACTCTTTAAACATTCAACATTCAACAACAAAAATACCAAATATAATAATCTACAAATACATAAAATAATCCACAAAACAAGCCAAATGCATCTAAATAAATATCATAATAACATCAAATTGTTCTCCCAAAATATCAAAATATTCTTCATCTCACCAGTTCAAGAAAGTGAATACTCAACAACTTCATCCTTAGAAGGGGAGTCCTACAAAACAATATTAAAAACATTAAAATATTTATGCAATATTAACATATACAAAAAAAAATTAAGGATATAATTATTTACCATTCCTTTCATTTCCTTTCCTTTCCTCTTAATGTTGTAAGAAGCTCTAATCCAATCAGCACCACTCGGACTCAGATTCGCATCACCCAAGTCTTGATCCCGGTATGGCTGTGTAGTGGAAGTTTCCAATGATGGTCAATCCATCTAAATCTAAAAAATCAAATAATAAATTTTTTAGTATATATAACATAAGCACTACACAGAAACAACCAACAAAATACTCAATTTTGGCAATTACTGAACCTATCTAGAAACTCAAACGAAACAAAGCCACAATTTTGAGTTCAAAAAACATATCGAAAGAAAAAAAGAGAGCAAAGAAATAGTGAACAAAGTACAAAAAGGAAGAGATGAAGATTATAGTAAAAAAATCTGAGAAATTTTGAAAGATGAACACAAAACAAGAACAAGAGAGAAGAGATGAAATAAAGAAAGAAAGCCTGAAGAAGAATAAGAAAGAAGGAAAAAAAAAGTTTAACCTGAGAGTCTTGAGTGAGGCGGTGAAAGATTGACGAACTGGGTGAGAGTGTCGAGTCAGGCAACGGCTCCAGCGAAGCAAGATTGAGCTGAACGGTCGAGAGTCTCAAGTGAGACAGTGGCGAGATTGTCGAGTGAGAGGCAGCAACAAAGCAAGAGAGACGAAAGGGGTTTTACTTATGATGCAGCAGCAGAGTGAGACTCAAATTAGGGTTTGGACGTTTCTAGATCTAAGTTGGGTTTTCCTATTGTAATAATCTGATTCTGACGTTTCTATTTGTTTATTTTTTTTCCTTTGTTACTTTTTTTGTCTTTATTTTAATTTTAAGTCAAATTTCCTTTCAAAAAAAGATTAAACATTAGATTAGCCTATATTAATTGTAATTATTCGATGCATTCATTTAGTCAATTATTATTTTAAAATGATTTTTATACTAATCAAAATATATAGTTGAAGGAATCTTATACATGTTTAACTAATAAACAGTATAATAATAGGTTCGACTTACTAACCTCGATTCCAGCGGAAGCTTACAGCAGAGCATGACTAGTTTTATGTTGGTATTACGAGCAAACAACGGTTGAAATGTCAACGGGAATGCTCGGTTGTTTCGCAGTCTAGATGTCACACGTGATCTGTGTAGGACTCGGGACAGGAGACCGAACCTCTCTCTCTACCGGTTGGGAGCTCTCTCTCTCTCTTTTTGTGTGTGTTGATGTTGTTAGAATGGAAAGGAAGCAAGGCTCCTTATATAGCCTTCCAAACGGCCCAACGAGCCCATTTCATCCCTAACTTAATTGGGTTTGTCAATTGGTCTCGATTCACGTCCCAGTTCACACCTTGACTAACCGAGTTTGATTCTCCTCAATTGGGATTTCCAACTGGTCTCGGTCCACGGTCTTGGTTCACACCTCGACCGACCGAATTCGGTTCACCGGTCATAGGCGGACCATATTTCCCAACATCTCTCACTCGTACATGACGGTATCTTAACTCGTTATGTATTATGATAGAACTAACATCAATCATGATGAAGATCTCGTGTCATACAGGCAAATAAACCGTGAGACTAGCATACGATGAGAGCATAATTGATATACACCTGTTAGGATTATATAATAGCTCATATCTCAATTCTACTAGAAAGCGTCTCTCGAATACCAGCTCCATTCTACCAAAATGTATGCAACAACAACACAAACTACTGGAAACGTATGTCCTCCCCTAGTTCGTAACCACACAATCGCTGCTTTCGAACTACTCAATCTCACGAAAGCTTTACTCATAGTTCACACATCATGTGTCACATTATATGAGAGTCTACTAAGTAAACTTTTGGGACTAGTGCGAATGCGTCTAGAAACAAACTTTCCCTCTTATACCAGACAATCCACATAGCTAAGTTTACTTTTCCAGCTGGACACGTTTGGTTGAATCAATCATGATCATTAATGACAAGCTAAAGTAGACAAACTTAATTACATGTTTTGAATGTGTTAACGGTTCGAAGGGTATGTAGTACCGAGAACCACATGTTCACGGCAGGGTCTCACACTAGGAAAAGTGAGATCGTTTATCAATCTTTTCCATCTCTATGGTCGTGTATATAACACACACGATATGATCATGTGTTGTGGTGTTCTTTCCTTCCCTTGGAGGAGCATGTTTATACAACATTATAAACACCACACAGAAGATTCGGTTACGATGTATTTTGTCATCTAACCTTAATCCATACTTGACAGGATTAATTCTGGTTTTAAGACAGAATATGCTAAAAGTCTCTCAATTTTAGCATTTGATCATTTAATAATCGGCATAGGAATTCATCATATGGCGTATGACTCTTTACATACAATTTTTTCTTGCCATTTTACAATGAACTCACGACTGTAAAATGCAAGACGGTCTATTGATTATGAACGTGCTCAAGATCTCTCTCTACGTTCAAACTAGCCTCATCTTAGTTCTTCCCCCAACAGACTAGGAAAACTAAGGTAAACACTCGTGTGAGTGGGTTACTTCTCTGTCCAACATGCTTTAACATGTAACGTTACAACAAATGTCAACTCTCAACATTTGTGCTCGTGTATTGCCAACAATGATCTTATTAAAAATCATGTTTTAAGGGATTATATACTTCGTGTGTCATACGGGTCTTAAGAAACTTATTCATTGTAGGCTTTTATTAACGGATCTTACGATCTCATCTCGCATGGACTTACATTCCAAGTTTACTTCTTCAAATGAAACTTGTACTCAAATTTATTTGTCCTTGTGCAACCAAATCCTTTACTAAATGATACTGGATCTCGATTTGCTTAGACTTATAATGGATCTTATTGATCCTTAAGCAATCAGGATTGACTGTCACTAAGATTGTCGTAGGTTCTTTAG
>CAODLS011241988.1:0-26450 GCA_948243855.1 Flueggea neowawraea
CGTATTTCCAAGATCACACCTTTGATTCTTCACGTGATTATGTCAAAGAATATTCAAATTTTAATTCCCAATGAGCGTATCAGATTTTTCATGTAGCCCAACTCATCCTCATCTACATGCATAATATAAGTTTTACGTGAGCAGCATGATACCTCTTATGACATCGCCTGAATTCTTTGTCAGAGAATATTCTAATTCAAATTCCAAGGAGCGTCTTGGATTTGTCAGTATTCAGGACCCATTCTAGACTCCTGTCTATGTGCTTAATACACCATACTACGTGTGTAATATAATCACTTCAAGGATGTCTCTTTTGCCCTTTTACATGCACAGATCAAGGATACTATGCGGTCATGCCTTGTCTCGTGAACCTTCTTCTAATTTTTTCATGAACTCGTTTACGTGCATAAGATACTATTTTAAGCGCGTACTATAATGTAACATTCAGAGCAGTAGGTTCTTCATCTCTTCTACGTGACTTCAACCAGGTATAATAAGCATAACATAAATCTGGACCATTCAGTTCTTTGAGTTGAACACAACTACGCACATAGCATTCCCTTTTACGCCCATTACATCGGTTCTACATGCATTGTATGTTCTTCTACGCGCATAATATCCATTATGGAAAACCCAAAATTTCTCCAATATGATCAACGTGCATAGATCATTGTTTTATGATCTTAGAGGGTGGTATTACGTGCGTAACTTAACTATTTCAATTTTTTTGTTAAATCATCAAAACTTGGAAGGAATTCACATTGTGACCAAACTGGGCCAACAAACATTAGAAAAGAGAGTGAGATACTGAGGGGACAATGGCGACATTGAGAAGGAGCGTAAGAGAAGGAGTGACAATGAATCGTCTCGATTTAGATAGCAGAGATCGAAGGGGTGTCTCTAATATCATTGTACGCATTGCCAGAGCTCTCCATCATTATGATCTCATATAGTGACAGTGGAAAAGAGAGCAAGATATCGAGACAGAACGACGACGACACTGAGAGAGAGTGTGCAAGAAGGAGAGACAATGAGAGTGAAACCAATAAGAGAGAGCGACGAGAGAAGAGGAGAGAGAGAGAAAATAGGAGAGCAAAGGAGAAAGACAATAACAAAGAAGAGAGAACGAGAGTGTGATAGAAGATAGGAGAGAGACAGAAACGATGAGAGAGAAATCGAGATAGATAACGAACGAGAATTTGGAGAAGAAATTCGTTTTTATCCGATTTGATTTAGGCAATTTTGAGATAATATTTCATTGTGGTGGCCTTTGTAAGATAAGATTCGTGTATTCTGGTATTTCCAAAAAAACGAAACTTGTAATGTCCTGCTCGTTCCGATTAATTTTTCTGATAATTTTTCGTTAAATGTAATGTATTGCTCGTTTTGATTAATTTTTTCGATAATTTTTCGTTAAATTTCAAAATTTTATTTTGATGTTTGAGGGTTTAATTTTATGCTTAAAATTTTATTTGGGTGATTAGTGAAGTTTGGAAGTAATTTGGAGTAGTTAAATTAAGTGGGAATTGGTTAAAAATGGAAAAGAAAAATTTGAAAAAGGAATCACAAACGACCAGGCGTTGGTGCGCGTATGGTCAAGCTGCAGGTCGTTTTTTTTTTTCTTTTAAGTTATTCTCCCCATGGATCCGGTCGTTTGTGTGTTGCTGGGCTGAATTGACGACGTTGTTTTGCTTTTTTGTTTTAAATCACAACAGATAACGACATCCACTGCATCCTCATTTCTTCCTCTTTCGTTCTTTCATTTCTACAGACCCTAAAACCCGATTCTCTCCCATCTTCTTCGTTTCTCATCCTTCTCTTTCCCCTTCTTTTCTTCGAATCAAGGTAAGGATTGAATCTACGTTGGTTCCTTTCTTTTATTCTTGATTTTATTTCGTTTGAAATTGTGGGTTTCAATGGGTTCAGTTGGAACCAAATTTCGAATTTGAACCATTTTTCCGACGGATTTGAGCTTGCCTCTTGTTAAATTTTAATGGGTTTGAGTTAGGAAATCATGAATACAACTTGAGAATGGTGAATTGATGGTTTGTTTGAGATGGGTTTTTGAATCCGAAATTTCAAGGACGAAAATGGATGGATTGATGTTGTTCTGGACAAAACCGATGATGGATTTAGGTTCTAGGGACTGATTTGAGTCGATTTGAATGGATGAAAATATTGGGTCAAGCTTGGTTCGGGATTTAGGATGTTTTAGTGTGATTTTCTACTGAAAGGACTAAAAGAATAACTTTACATGATTTAGAATAAATTGAGGACTATAACTGATATTTTGAAGGGAATATATTTGTAAATTTTAAGAAGTTGAGGAACATTTGTAATTTCCAGAAAATGAAGGTTTAATTTATATTTTAAAATATTTTGAGGATCAATTAATGAATTCTGAATAATTTTTTTGAGGTCGTAGGAACTAAAATATAATTTTACAAAAGTTTAGAGATTATACTGTAATTTTACGTAGATTCAGATTTCGAGGCGAAAGCAATAGATTTTTGATTGAAATAGGCTTTTTTCAACGTTGAGAGTGTCTGCATCTGCATTTGTATTTTCATACATTTTGTGCTGCCACATGACTAATATTATATTTGATTCATCTTATTTACATTTGTTTCAGCTTCCTGTACCTGCCATCAATATCAGCCTCAGCCCCCTACTAGTGGTGCGTGATTGGTCTTTTTGTTTTTGACTCAAGGTGAGTGAGATGACAATTTTAGAAACTTAGACTGCGTCTTCTAAAATCTTACTATTTTTGTTGTGTTCGGATAATTATCTGTAATCTGAATAATTAAAGGACTGACTAATTTAAAATCTGGATATATGTTAACTCCGGGATAGGAATTTAGTATTTCAAGGAAATTATTATATATCAGTTTTTTTGAAATATTATTTTTGATACATCTGCTTGTCTGCTATGGATTTTAAATATTTATATATTTTATATATACATTCTGATATGGGACGCCTAGCTACGGGGTACGTAGTTTTTGGTATACCATTGCTCTGAGAAGGCCTTAGTTACCTGGGTAATATGGTAGCTGTGTTGTCCGATCATACGCATGTTCTCTGTTTCTTGATGGCTTAGCCACATATCTATATCTGGTCCCAATATCTGATTTTATTATACATACACATTTATATATATTTTCTGGAAATAGTATTGTCTGATTGTGTGTTGTCTGCTTTGTTTGTGAAGTTTTGAAAATATTTTCGAAATATTTACTACATATAGTATGTATATTAAATATACTTATACGATTGCGGTATTTTGGAATTATCTTCAAAACAGTCTTTGTGAGACTTGTATCAGGTGATCTAGAGGGTCGTCACTCACTGCGATTTTCTCACCCCCTCTCTTAATATTTTTCAAGTATATTTTTGGCATTTTGGCATTCAGCAACTGTCTGGTATACCGACGTTCAGTGAGACATTTCTTTAGATAGTTAGTGTCCTTTTGGTCAGGCTTGTATATGTGTTCAGTAGAAATCTACATCTGGTTGTTATTGGGTTTCATTTTGTATTTTGGTTTTGACTTTCAGATATTTATGTTTTATACTTACTCGATATTATGATTTCGTTTTGTTATATCTAAATATATTTATTATATTTTATATATATGATATTTTATTAAATGTTTTAAATAACGAAAAGGTTGGGTAGAATATATGATTCTAAGAGACTTGTACAAAATGGACAAAATTTCTTGTTGGGTTCGTCTTGTATATCGGTCATGGTCTGAAAATAGATCATGACAAAACTATTATTTCTATTTCTACAAATATACGCTTTAATTTAGATCTTTGAATATACGCTTTGCTTTAAATCTTTGAATAATTTAATATACGCTTTAATATAGCGTAATTAAATCTTTGAATAGTACATGCGGATGTCATTCAATGTTGCACTTCAGTTTCTTACGTCAGAGATTAAGCAAAGAATTATATGGATAAATTAAAAAAAAACTAATTAAATAATTGAGAGAAAAAAAACTATCAAAATTTATCGCGTTTACGAACAGCGAAAATGATTGACACGAAATTAAAATTTACTGCTTTTATATATAATTTTTTATTATAATTTAAATTAACTTGATAATGTTTTCTATAGCTAAACCAATTATAATACATGATTTGCCTCATTTGGGAAGGTGGAGTTCTATTTGCACCAGTTAAATACTGATCAGATTTTTTTAATTGAAAAATAGTGAAAATACTGCAGGAGTTAAGTACTGAAATTAGTGACAAAAAGGACAAAATCGATGACAAATATGAAATTTTTTTATTTGTGGCATCACTTCACCCTTCATGCGTTGCATTTAGACGTATTGGCAATTTGGGCAGGTGTTGGATGACTCAGCTTTCAGCCATTTGTCGCACTCTACGAGTCGAACCTCTTCAGAAACAATTTTGTTTTTTAACGGACTTCAGAAACATCATTTATACATAAATGATAGTATCATTTCATCAATTTTCCACGTTGGTATTGTCCGCTCAAGTTGTTAGATATTTAGACTTTTTGCTCGAGTTATATAGATGACGTCAGTTATTATGGACTATATCCCTCAATAATCATGCGCTAGATTCATCCACGTAGGTATTGTCCGCTCAAAATTAATAAGTCATCACGATTTTATCTATGAAAAGGCGTCTTAATGATTTAAGAGAAAAAAAGTGCTTATAAGCTACACTTACCCTCGATTTTTAGGTGATGTGGGAGTGTGGCATTACAAAATTAAATTTTTTAAACAAAAAAATATATCAATATCTTTAACCAAATAAAAACTACAATAGAAAACCTAACAAAAACAGAATGAAAACCAGAATTAAAAGCCAAATAAAAACGAATCAAAAAGAAAAAAATTAGCAATAAAAAAGAAGAAAAGCAAAAAAGGGGCTCCCACATGGGAGGGAATTTTTGTGAGATGAGAGCAATTAAATAGACTAAACCCTGGACCCACGATTTGTAAAATTTCACAACCAGGCATGTAAAAAATGTGACAAAGGATTTGTAAACTTATCGACACTTATAAATATGATAATATATTAAAAAGTGATTATGTTGCATATACATTTTTAATATGTTAGTATTTTTATAGTCGTTAAATTAATTTTAAATCAATACACACTATTAAAAAGAGATAAATGATGTTAATCTAAAAGTACTATAGCCAATTCCTTCTTTTTGCCCTCGAGATTTTAAAAAAATGGAAGACTTTGCTTAATAGAATTCTACAAAAAGTGATTCAAGGTAGCAGGTCTTCCACTCAGCCTTTATACTTCATTCGCTGAAAAGGGACGTTTTACGTATAAAATCAATCAGATGTTATCTGAGTTAGCTTTTAATATTCCTCTTTGAATTATCATGTATCTTTAAAAACTTGCCAAACTGTAATGTCAATGAACATTTTGTAAGGTTGATCCTCATGTTATATTTTCTCATTATCTTGAGCACCATTTCCAGCTTCTTTGCTTCGGACTCCACTTTCTTACTCTTCACAATCATGTCGTTAGTATAAGGGTCTATCATATTGACCAGAAAATCTTTAAAAACTTTATTCACCATTCTCTAACATGTAATTCCTCATTCTTTGAGCACATCTAGTGTTGCTTTTGAGAACATAAGCTTCATCTACTTGGGACATAGCCTTTGTAAGGTTAAAACTTCCATATTGGACTTGGATTTTTAGTTACTCTAGCTTGGCATAAGCTAGGTTTGAGAGTTGGTACTAAACTTCTGCAAATTGGGCTAATTTTATTTTTACAAAAAAAATTCGAATTTACAATCATTGACGCTCAAAAAATAAATTACTCAAGCTGTTTTAAATTAGACGGTCCACCTCTTTTTTAAAACGATGTTTGTATTCTGTTTGGATCTTATTTTTGTTTTGTTTTTTGTTATGTTTTTTTCTTTGTTTAAAGGTTGTTTATATTCTATTTTCATTATGTTTTTATTTTATTTTTATTTTTTTTCTTTTTAAGATAAAATTTCAATTGTTTGATTTTATTTCTTTTTTATATATGGCTTTTTTTTTGTCAAAGACAAAATTAAAACAAAAACTAAACTACCAAAAACCGATACATTGTTTTTATTTTGTTTGTACTTTTTTCTTGAGTTTTTTCCCAATAACTCTCTTTGATTTTATTTTTTTTACATATAGCATGATTAGTTGAAAACAAAAATAAAAAAAAAAACTAAACCAACAAAAACTAATACATAGCCAGTATATTTAGTAAAATAAAAAAAACAACTATAGAAAACCAAATAACAATAAAATAAAAACTAAAAATGGTAGGTCTCTAGTATTTAAAATAAAGCATTCACTTTCATTTTTTCATATATGTCATGTATATAAAACTAAAACAAAAATCAAAATTAATTAGAAAAAATAGCGTATAATCAGTATCTTTAGGGAAACAACAATAAAAAAAATATAAACAGAATGTCAATGTATGCGATTGCATGACTTAGATGGAAGAATTGTACGCGTAAACCATTAAAATTCGGAGAACATGCGTGTAATTTAGGAAAGCTGTAATTTGAATTTTGAAACTGTGCCCGCGTCATATCAATTTTTTATACTGGGCGTGCGGTAATTACCCCTACAAATTTGGCTCATATCAATATTTTCTACCGGGCGCACGTCAAGGCAGGCTTAGCCTTTCAGCTGAGTGACAATATGTTGGTTTTGTAAAGGGAAAAATCCACCGTGGTTTTTGAGATTTGACTATATTTTTTGTGCGGTCTTTCAGTTTTCAAAACTCTCCATTTCGATCATTCGTTCTTAACTTTGTTTGTCTTTTTAACAGAAAACACAAAAAGACGAGATTACCCTCTATTTTAAAATTAATTTACTTCAAAGACCCAATCAAACCTTCTTTTCTCTCTGCCTCAATAACTCACACAAACAACACTCTCTCGCATGCCCCTCATCACCGTCCCTCCAACCACTATCACATCTCTCATCCCCCTCTCTTTCTGTCTCTCTCTCTCATTACCTTCTCTCTCGAAACTTACCTAGAAAGCATAAATCACCGTCCGTCTCATCTTGTTCTCCCATTTTCTTCTTCTCTCAACACCCTTGCCCTTCTCTCAACATCTTGTTCATCAAGTCTGGGTTTTGATTTCTTCTTTTCTGATTCTTTTTTTCTTTTTTGATTATTCAGTATTTTGTTATGTTGATTGACTGTGATTTTTCATTTTTTGAGCTTGCTTTGATGGTTTCGTCTAGATCGGGGTTGTGTTTTTGCTTTGATAAGTAGCTTCATTTTGCATGGGGTTGTTAAATTTTGTCTAGACCCTCTTCTTCCTCATCTTCAAAATCAGAATCAATGGGTTTGGCTTTCAAAGTTTTTGAATTTATTAATTTTTGAGTTGTGTTTAAGTTGCTTCTTCGTGTTTGAGCTAAGGAAGAGAGTGTTGTGTCTGAGCTGCTTCTTTGTCCAAAATTAACGACCTTTTATCGGTATAATTTTGTTTTTTATTGAAATTTCTCATCTTTTTCTTAATTGTCGGTATTTTTATTGTTGATTTTTGTTAATGGGTTTTGTGTTTGTCTTGATCTTGCCATTGTTTCTTTTCTGATTGTGATAGCCCTGTTCTTTAATGGATTTTAGTGCTTTTTTATTGGCTTTTGTTGCATTGTTTTGATTGGATTTGATTAATAAAGGGGATCGTGGATTTGGTTTCTGAGTTTGAAGCTTGGATTTTTTTTCCTTGTTTGATTAGTAGGGAACAAGAATAGAGCTAAGATTTTTTTTTCTTCTCAAATCTGGGTTTTGATTTTTTTTTCTTTGGGTTTTTCTTCTTAAATCTTGGTTTTGATTCCTCAGTGTTTTTATCAAATCTAGAGTGTAGCTCTTATAGGTTTTGTTTTTGAAATTCATTGCAAATTTTCTAGAGTGACTTGGTGGTGGAAAGATGAGAGATTGTGAGAGAGAGAGAGGGTGTGTGTACAATTGTGAAAGTTAGAGAGAGATAAAGCAAGACAGGGATAAGGGCAATTTTGTCATTAAACTAGTAAAATTAGTAGGTCCTTGTGCCACGTTAGATTTTCCATTGTATATAATTAATGGTGACAAAGATCAAAATAGAGGGTTTTGAAAAATGAGGGACCACACGAGAGATACGGTTAAACCGCACTGTAGTGGATTTTTCCCTTTTGTAAAAGTCTAGGCCACACAAGTCTAAAATATAAAATTAAAAGAGGAAATTATTATACATGAGGACGACACCATTTTTTACAGGACTTGGCTATGGTCCTTTTGGGTTAACATCCTTTATCTCCTTTTAATGGTGTAGATTGATTTAAAAATCAATCTAAAGGCTATAAAAATACCAACACATTAAAAATTTTATGTGCAACATAATCACTTTTTAATGTGTTGTCACATTTATAACCGTTGGATAAATTTAAAATTAATAGTGACCTTTAAAATGATGTAAATGACACATCTATAAAAGGACCATAACTCCTCCCCAAAAAGAAAGGATTTGAATGGAGAAGAAATGTGAAGTTTTCTTCAAAGATTTAAAGAAGCATTTCAAAAAGGTTCTCTTATCAATAAGGCCTAAGAAAAAGGAATAGTTTTATGCGTACTTTAAAGTCAGTGTAGTTTGTTAAGAAATGAATGGTCTAATCAATTCACTAGATCAGGCTGATTTAAGTGAATAGTCAACCCAAAACAAACAATAACTTAATAGGGTGGGCCTAGTAATCATCAAATGTCACGAAAATGACCAACATTGCATATACACAAGCATGCATCACATACGTTATGCACGGTATGTGCATTGATCTAGCATTGTATATGTCATAGTCCCATTTGTCAATATGGTTTGAGAATACTTTAGAAAATATTACGAGAGTGATAAAATGTTTATCGTTAGGAAAATCAGGGTTCAAAAGTGAAACAATTAGGAAACATGGTTAAATAAGTGATTTCGTAATTACATCTAGATAAATGTATAAATAAGTATAATTATCTTACCTTTAAAATTCTGCAGTTTTAGGTCTGTTAGGTATCAAAAACATAAGAAAAACAGTTGATAGGAAGAAGAAAGTGGACACATCTAATTGGACCTCCTAAGCACGTCGCCAGCTCGTGTTTAGGATAAACATGATAAAATCATAAGTTAAGCAAGTAGGACACATTTGTTTCATTCTCAAGTTTTGTAATAGATAGAAAACAGAAGGGAAAATGGAGAGAAAATAAGAGAAGAACATATTTGCTTAGCAAATTCGATAGGAAAGCTAGAACTCATTGATTTTGTATATATTGCATCCTAGGAACGAAGTAAGTGATCTTCTACTTTCTTATCTGTTTAATATTCATTATAATATGTATTTATATGTCTGAAGGTTGAATAAATGGATCGGAGCACGAATTATGCATAAATGCATATGAATTGGGATATGGGTTTGTTTGCATCTAGATTTCAGTCTGTATCACAACCTTATTTGAGGCATTTAGAGATGGATGTAGTCAAAGTTTAGAGATGGATGTAGTCAAAGTGTAAAACATAAAAGTTTTTTTATTTGTGTGTCTAGTATATCTCTGTAAATTTTTAGAGGTTACATATGTGTATAACGGACAATAGCTACGAATTAGTGTAAATAGGTCTAATTTGGCGGAAGCTATACTTCGATATTGTGCGTAGACCTCATTTGAGTGATGTAGAGTCTGTTTTTTGGTATAACTAAACCCTTATATGTATTTTATATGTTTTTTAAATTTGAGAATAGAATCAGTTCGTTTGCTTGTTGACGAGAGAGGAAAACATAAACTGGCTAGAATGTGTAAATAGGTCTAATTTGCATTACATCAATTGTTGTTGAATATTAGACGCCTAAAAGAGTGATCTAAAACATATGAGAGTGTCTTAATTCGTACCAAATTGTATATATACGTACATATTAGAAGTGTTGCACATTGAAACATGCATCGTTCGAGTATCGCATGCATATATTGGTACATACGCATTCTGTATTGAAACGAAATTGTGTGATTATGTGTATTAGGTGATAAGGGCTGCCAAGAGGCTATAGAGGCAAGTTAGGAGACTAAAACTTTTGTTGTCTTGTGAGTGGATGCATTACATGCCTTATGTGCTATATTTGTATATTGACTTATATATCGTTACCACTGTGAGCTTATGTAAAATACATTATGTTATTGGTATTGACTATTGTATATGATCTGATTATGAACTGTTGGTGAATTCTTATATTATATGCATTGAAATATTGTTGGTAACGCGCAAGACACAATACATAAGTTATTGAAAATGTTATTGAGCTACATTGTGTATATGTACTGCATCTGATTTCATATGGCTTAAAATGAATGTTATGGATAATTTGTTCATGTATATGTAATTATATTGAAAATATTGGTTATATGATAAAGTAAATGGAACTAAGTGTTATACAGGGTAAAATTCGAAGAAACCACTTTTAGAATCCATTTTATTATATTGGGCTGACGAATGATTTATTCGATTTATTTGATCAGACCTACGGGTCAATTTTATCGGATATTGGTAGGACCTTCAGGTCTATTCATTGGTACTGGAAAGATCCTTAAGATCTGTTATATTTGAAGTCTAGGGCAATACTTGACATGTACGGCCATTATCGAATTAAACGGACTTGCATTGCATGTTTAATGTATCTGGATTATTGGTTATCTGTTAAATTGCTTATATATATTGTATCTTTACATAATGTTTGATATATGTTGGGTTCCACATTGAGTTGCAACTCATATAAAGCGCAAATATTTTCCCAAGTATCAACAGGTTAGCTTTTAAGCCGATTTACAGGCTTGTACATACAACAACATGATAAAGGTCAAGATGTCGCAATCACTCTCTCTTTCTCTTTACCACGTGTACATCTAGGGTTTAAGGATGAGATCTTCATGGCTCATCAAGCATAGCAACTTTGTTTATCAAATTTACCCTGTACTATATGACAGATTTTGTGTTTACTAATTTTACTAGTTTATCTACGAACATTTTGTTATGAATCTTTTGTAAATGTATATTTGTTATATCTATCATATGAATATGCACTATTGGAGTATGGGTGTTACATGCGATTTTCATGGCTTATCACGCATAGTACCTTTGTTTATCAAATTTGGCTGACATATTTTATGTTTACTGGTTTTACTAGTTTTATCTATGAACATCTTGTTGTGAATATTTTGTCTATGTATATTTATTATATGTACTATATGAATACGTATGATTGGATTATGAGCGTTACATCAAGAAACCTAGTCCATAATAATTGACGTCATCTATGAGAATTTTAGTAAAAGATTATTTTTTCTTTAGACTTAACTGGTGCTATTAATATATCATGATTCTCAAATTATTTAAGAGTCGAGATCAACGGTCACTTATAAATTTTTTTCTTTTTGCAACCTATTAAAATGGCTTTTCAAGAACAAAACCTTGTGTATTTAAAGCCTATAACGGACAACACTTCAATTTATAGACTTGGTGATCACAAAGGAACATGATCCACAGCATCTGCACATACAAACTTTTTATTTTATTTTATTTATAGAAAATAAAATTCAAATTAAATATATATAAAAAATGCAACTCTTCTTTGAAGTTAAAAAAAATGACACGTGATTTTGATACGAAACGTGGAGGAGGTTAGTGAAAAGAATCTACCAAGAAACAGCTCGTGCCCAAAGTACGCATTTGAGAGTTGCAAGACGCCAAAATGTTGCACACTCAGACAGGCCCTACATCAGCTACATGCCACTATTCTAGTGGATTAAACTAAAATTTCTTTTGTAAATAAAGCCGTCTCTCTTTATCGAATCGTAATAAAGTGGGACATTGGTTTTGCAATCATTTAGCTAGTGTTAAGCACGCAATGGCATAGTATACGATAACCTCCAACTACTCCGAAAGCAAAAATAATGTGATCCAGATTGTCTTTCTTTTTCTATTTTTTTTTAATTTTATGATCTTTCATGTGGATCTGGGGGCGGATTTAGGGGATCAGAGGGTCCGATACTATGCTGATCAATATTAATTTGATACACAACTGGTTTCTACTAATCTTGAATTGAGGACTTGTTGAGCAAAATTTGCTGTCAACAAATCATTTCTGTTAGCTTGACAGAAACAGTGTTTTTTTTTTAAAAATAAGAAACAGAGTGATTTGAAATCCTCAATCAATTGAATAGCTAAACTACAGCAAGCACTTTGGTTATTGTAATCAGTAGCTACAACATGAATTCGAGAAGCTATCAATTAAAGAAACCAAATATTCTGATTCACTGCTTCATTAGCGGAATAAAAAGCTACAAGTTGAAGATTCAGGATGTACAATTCAAAGAAGAAAAAGAATGAAAATATTGGAATCTGGTAGCCGCTATGTACATTAGATTCTGTCAGAACATCATCATTCTTGAGATCTTCTAAAATACCAAAAATTACCCACAAATATTATCGGGTATTAGGGTCAGGTAGCTTGAGCAATTCCATTCGCATCTTTTCCAGGAACAAAGGGGTGCGATAACAATTGCGACGCCGACCACCGCTTACTCGATTCCTTCTGCAAGCAACACTCAATAAAACTCCTGAACTCCTCGGAACCAGTTTCCGGCAGCGACGGCGGGTCACCAAAACAAATGGCGCACATAAGAGTCGCCCAGTCGGGTCTTTGACCCGGTTGGAGAAACGGGAAATGACCCAAATACAGCTCCAACAATGTAAGCCCCAAGCTCCAAATATCAGCCGCAAAGCCATTGTAGTTGCCACCATAGGTATCTGGATCAAACCGCTCAGGGCTCATGTAAGCGCAAGTTCCCACATATGAATTACACACATCCAAACTCCGGCACATGATTTTGCTCACTCCGAAGTCAGCAATCTTTACCTCCGAATTCTGATTCACCAACAGATTCGAGGGTTTAATGTCGCGATGAATGATTTTATGGCTATGTAAGTAAGCAAGTCCGTTGAGAACTTGACGAGCAACATCAGCTAACATCTTCTCCGAAAACACGCCCTTCTCTTTCAGCACAGAATCGAGCGAACCCATATCCATGTATTCCATCACAATCGCCGCATCTCCCGTCGGCTTCTCTTGTATTCCGTTACACTTAACGATATAAGGAGAGTCAGTTCTCCGGGGAATATCCATTTCCCTGAAAACCTGACGGCGGACTAACGGATCACTGTCGGCGTGAACAACTTTGACGGCGTAAATCTGATTAGTCCTTTTATGACGGGCTTTGTAGACAGTACCACCATTACCATGTCCAAGAACCTTGAGTTTCTCCAGATCATGGCAGGAGAGGTGTCCAGTGGAGGAGGTGGTGGTAGAGGCGGAAGCGTTGGGAGGAAGGGGTAAGGGGAAGCGGAGGCGGCGTTCAGAGAGTTCAGGGAGGCTGAGGTTGAGATGGCGGCGGTCACGGACGAGGGCCATAAGAGGAGGAGATGAGGTTGGGGAAGGAGAAGGTGAGGAGTGGATTATATAAGTGGGAAAGGGAAGTGACAAAAAATAAGAAGGGAGGTGGAAGGATAGGAAGAGAAGTAGTGGGGAGAAAGTAAAGTGGTGCGTCTCTATCGTCTTGCTGGTGATTGCTTTTTTTCTTTAATAAATTATTGATTTTTTATGCACGTGTTTAATAAATTATTTTAGAATTCTTTTTTTGTTAAACTGGAATTTTTAATAAATTTCTTCATGCATATTCATTAGAGCGAATTATTTTTGTAATAATACAGAAATTGGTCAAGAGTGAAGAGCCAGAAATCTGACTCATAAGTTTACCCATAAGCAATTGTTTATGGGTTGTTTTTTATTTTTAATTACCAAGTTTTTCTCTGTTTATGTTTTTAATTGAAAGCTGAAAATTTATTTATTAATATTTGTTTATTTGTGAAAAATAAAAATAATTTTTTGAATAATTTTTTAATTTTTCTTCTTTGTTTCTTTTTTTCTGAAAACTTTAAAAAATTTACATTTTCTTTATTTCGCTAAATGACCAATTATATATTTCAATAAATTGTCCATAGTTAGCTTCTGATGATTATATTTTATGGCTAAATCGTAGATAAAAGTTTTCAATTATTTCATATTTTTCATATGGATATTCTTCCTATCGTAATTTTGCACAATAAACCCAAAATTATGAATTTTATGTTACTCCTTCCAAAAGGCATGTTAGATCCGGGACACCCCAATTCAATTAAATGGGATGACAGTTTTTCATTCTGAAGCTGTAGATCATAATTTCGATCAAATCACACATTGCAATATATTAAGCATTCTAACTCTTTAATAGATTTATCTAAAAAATTTGTGATATAACTAAGAAGACGTTTCAAATACCACGCGATTACTGGGCATGCCAGTTTAATGTAGCCCATTTGATATTTTCGTATCCGAGAATCGACAAATTCAACTCTGCATTGTTCACAAAATTTTTGGTCTTCTTTTTCATCTCAAATTACTCGATTTTTAGTATCGTAAGAGTGTTTAAATTAATTAACTTCATAGGCAAAATAAATTTTACAATAAAATTAAAACGATTAAACTAATTAACTACCATCATTTATTAATTACGACGCACTATTCATTCTTGCAATTGTGATGAAAAAAAAACTCTTTTTCACAACTGGGACATTTGTAGAACGACTTATATATATTTCAATTAACATCAACGCTTACCTCATGATATGCTAATCAATTTAAACGATTTTTAAGATTACATGAATCATTGCATATTGGCTAAATTCCAGAGCAAAAATGCCAAAGAAGCTAGTCACTTTCCCAATACCTTTAACCACACAAACTAAAACACTTGTAATTTTCCAAGCTCTTTCATCAAATTCAAGCAATTTTGCCAAGATCAGTTGAAAAAAAACAACAAACAAAAGAAGCTGGCGTCGCAAAAAATGATGTCCCTACATACGTCACGAAGTGGGTTATGAAAATTACAGAAATAGCTAATTAATAAGGACAATTTGTTTATGCAAAAGGACGTAAGAAATGTGGGTTGTGGGGTTTATAATTGTTAAGGTAATTAATTAGATTGTCTTATTATTGATGGGGGCCAATTCAAGTTGGCCAACTTGGTGGTTAAATAATGATATATAAAATGTATTGGATAGACAAGGGTCGTGACTGAAATGGTGTGCTAAGCTATATCCAAAAAATATAATTAAACTATCATTTATAAGGGTATCCCTACCTCAACCAACCCTTTTGTTTTGTATTGTTGGTTATTTTATTTTCTCTTTATAAGGCGTTTTTAAAAAAAAAAAAGAACATATAAAAGGGAGGGAATGATGGTGAAGGTACTTTGGAGTTGGCAGTAGTGATGTGCAGCCACTTAGACTAAAAAAATGATTGAAATGATGCAAAGAATACTGGCCATAATACCAAATAAATCTAGTATAAGCAACCCCAAATCCATATGGACGTAATTTTTCTGAACTTCCCTATAAAACAAAAACGATCTCATCAAACCAAAGCCAAATCTGTGCAGAAACATCTTATTAATTAGCTTTATAATGTTTTTACCGGCCATCTATTTAATCACCAATCTAGCTAGACTAGCCCGTGATTAAACGACATCACACACTTCGACCATGCTAAGCAAGCCTCGAGATGTGTAGTGGCGAAAATTAGCTTTACAATACGGTGAGAGGATAGTGACAGAGTCGAGGCGGCTATGTATAAAATTTTACGTAACATGACGAGAGTTCCAATAATGGAAGGTAACTAAGTTAGTGTTAATTAAATATTTAATTGCAATGATAACATATCATGGCGGAATTTAAAAAAATATCTTAATTAATTATTTAAAAGAAAGAGTTTCACGTTGTTGTATTAGTCACCTCTAGACTTGATTTCAGTTATTCTTGATTTCTTGTTATCTGTTATTTCCTCTGATCTTCCTCACATGTTTATATCTGCTTATGTAAAGAGAGTCCAATACATTGACTCTTCAAATAGGAAAACTTTGGTAGCTAAATAGAAACAATTAAAAGAAAAAGATAGAAAAGAAGTTAAAATATTCTATAGATAGTGATGTATAAGAATATCAAGATCCTATAGAGCAATAGAATAAATAGATACGCGGTGTTTAGGATACATATATAACTTTACATCTAACTTTTCTCATGGAAGATCATACAATATTCTCTTTTCTTTTCCATTTCTAACACGAGTTTTACCACAATATTTAAAATTCAATAAATTTAACATATATAATTGTTTTCGCGAACAGCAACAATCTTTTTGAAGTGATGTGTGTGCTCGAATCTTGCAAAACAAAGCACAAAAAGTAAAAAACGGGGTTTAATCCTTCAAAAATTCTCCGACACATGCATTAACCTAAAAATAATTGACATATATGAGGACATGAGCCAAACTTAGCAAAGAATTTTCCGCCAGTTTAATGCATCTGAGCCTTTTCATAGTAAAGTTCTGTTCAGGTCTAAATTTGCAAGAGATTATTATGATTGATTATTTGGACCGTTGTTCTAGAATAAATTGAATCTTCTTTTGACTCTGCATTTGTTTTGAGCTTGAAACATATTCCATATGAAGAAGAAACTTCTAAGCTTCTTAAATTCAGTGATTCATGAATGAGTTACCTCCTGCATTAATGATTTTACTATTATGCTTCAATGGCACGAGAAGATCCAAGTGACTATGGAAGACAGGTATAGTTAGACAGTGAAGTTCCTTGGAAGAATTCCCTCGAAGGTGATTGCAGGTCCAAAAGCCAGTATCAAGCCCCATTCTTTGTCTCTGTCTGCAACACTCCTCTCCATGTTCATGCTCTCTCCTATCATATGCTCAAGAAAATAAGCAATGGTGTTGCTGTTAGCATTGCCGTAATCCATTAGAGCTCATCTACTCGAGTTTAATTTCTTCGGCAACAAATCTAGTCTCTTTTCCATCCTGTTCAGTATTGCAGGCCCTCCAGGATGCACTGCCTGAACAGCTTGTTGCGCTCGTTAAGTCCAACAACTCCCATCAGCTTGTGACAGAAACCCTTTAATTTTGTCTTCAATTATCTGAGGAAAATCCCTTGCCAGCTTGAAGCTGATAACTTCTTCTGTGAGCCTGCCATCAATGGTTTTTTCAGTGTCAGGCAAGAAGTTCTGAATTGTGGTGTGTAGTTCAAACAGAAGATTTTCCGTGCTTGAAAGCAGGTCTTTGTGCCTATGATGATTGCTCCAGCACCATCACCAAAGATTGCAACACCAAATAGGTCATATGATCTATATCTGCACTTGGTGGTTTGAATCCTAATGGTAATTTCATAAGTACATAGCAAGCAACACTACTTCTAGGATTGTTCTCGGCAATGTCCTTCGCCACTCAGAGACCAGCCGCTCCTCCAAATCATCCCATGAAGTAGAACATGATGCGCTACATCGTGGGACTCAATGCAAGGCCTCTTGCCAGTTAGAGATCGCTGCCTGGTAGCCTACCTTCCCTTGAGGAGACAAACCAGGTGAGTGATGTCGGATATAGGCCTGTCACAGTTCTTACTACAAGATTGTGATTTGTGGAGCTTCGATTGCCATCTGTGTCCCGGCATTATTGCAGATGTCTAATCTCTGCTTCACCGTTGGAACTTGGAAGGCCTTCATTGGCAAGTTTCGGTACTGCATTAGAATCTCATCTGACATAACCACATACCTTGTTCAACTGTTGCCTGAAGTGTAGTAATGGAGGGAAGAGTTAGAAGTGTTACAGAGATGAGTCAACTTCTGCTTGAGTACTAGATCATGATCATCACAGTTTGTGTTCTTGAAATAACCATCAACCAAATAATCATGCATTACAAGCTGGTGAGGGAAGGCCTTTCCAAGAGCTAGAACTGTAACTTTGCCAGGATTCGCCGCCTTCTCCAAACCACCTTCAGTCCCTATGCTTTTCTCTGTTAGAACAGATATGCAGAGCAAAGGAAGTAGTTGAGAAGCAAGGGTTTCATGAGACTTGTTTAAAGATCTTGGAAGAAAATTGTTGCCTTGTCTGCAATGATGGTGTGCCTGGTCTTAACTATGTCTAATGAATCCACAACTTAGCATTTAGAAATTGGAAAGGAAGTCCAATAGAAAGAAAAGTATTTGAGATTACAAATTTTATGATCTTAGTGCTTGTTTAGCTTTATTTAGATAAGATATTAATCCAGGTTGAACAACACATGGTATGCTTATAAGTTGCATAACTTCACATTATGAGAATCCTTGATTGTTGTAAACCTTGGTCATCTCCAGCATTAACTTATTGAAAGTTCAATTCTTGATTAAAGTTAATTTAACTTATCAAATGTTAATAGATTTGTAATTTAGTGGTCTTGAAGTACTGTAAACCCAACATAATGCAACTTCATCTTCAAGAGCACCAACCAGAAATTTTACAAATCATCAGAACGTGGTTGCTTCTGGGGATATGAAGATATTACTCTTTTCCTTATTGAGCATGGCGTGGATGTCAATGTTGCAGGTAATCTTCTTGCATGATCTATTCCCAAATCTCTCTTTAATTCTTCACGGATGAGATCTTCTACATATATTCATCATTTGAAAAAAAATCCAGAAAATGCTTTATTTTAATCCTACCTTCCAGATAAGTTCGGTAGCACACCCCTGCTTGAAGCCATCAAGAATGGGCATGATGGGATAGCTTCTTTGCTAGTAAGGGCAGGGGCATCACTGAAAATTCATGATGCTGGTGGATTTCTCTGTGAAACCATTTCAAAGAGGGACTCGGATCTCTTGACAAGACTTTTGGCCAATGGAATCAATCCAAATGCGAAAAATTATGACCGCCGGACACCACTTCATATAGCTGCCTCAGACGGATTGCTCTCCATGGCAAATTTGCTGGTTGAAGCTGGGGCTAGTGTTTTGTCCAAGGACAGGTATTAGCTGAACTGAATGCTAAGGGAAAATGGTGGTTTTTCGAGCAGCAAATAAGTTTGAAAACTGCAATTAAGATAACTGGAGAATGAGGGTTTTCTTTTTTCAACTTGGTCAGTAAGCGTCTGGCTTTATATATCATGAAAATTTTAGGGCTTTAAGCTGATATCTGTTGATAGTTTTTAATGCTGGATCATATAAATCCACCATTTTTTTCTTATTGTTTTCACAGTTCAATTTCGTTTTCTTCTATGCAAAGATAGTTATTAGCTATTACAGTTAACTGTTGAATGATTGTATATACAGCTTGCCAATACATAATTCCACTTTCGTTATCAATTCTTTTTTCTAAAATAAAAGTCTCTAGACAGAGCTGTGACAAAATAATCAACGTGACTTCTACACTAAAAAGAACAGGAGGAACTTGCAATACTTGTACTGAACTTAAACTGAAGAAAGGAAGGCAACATATACTATCAATGGTCCTATAAATTGTCGGAGAAAAAAGAATAGAAATAGCAACAATTTTGTCAATTCATATATTTTTTCATTTATTTTAGATGAAATAAAAATAAGGAAGCATAAGATGTTCTTTACTTCTTGGTATAAAATTATTTATTCTTGCCTAAATTGTCTTGGACGGAATGACTTGTCTTAACTCATAGATCAGGTACCATTTTCTGTGTTTGCAGATGGGGGAATACCCCACTTGATGAAGCCATTGTAGGTGGAAACAGGGATTTAATCAAGTTGCTTGAGGTTGCAAGAATTTCTCAGTTGTCCGAGCTACATGGTTCTCTTCAACAAAGACAAGGTATTATTAAAGCCTCTTTATATAAATAATTTTAGCATGTATCCACAGGAAAGATATATTTCTGAATTTCACAGGCTCTAACTAATTTGCTGAGTAAATACCATAAAGTTGAAAGGTGCTAAAAAGGGAAATTAAAATATGAAGTAAATATTATTGAATAAACTCGTTCAAAGCTGGATTCTGAATCTAAATCTCTTGATGAAAACACTGGGGAGAGTTCCCATGATTGGAAGACATTAACCAGAATCGATTGGAGTAGAACTTGAAAAACCATAACCTGAACATCTGATGAGAAGTCAAACTAGTACAAAAGAGGAAAGGAGGAAGTTATGACTAGATGGGAATTTCCATTGCAAAAGACTTTAAATATACAGATCAGTTTACTCCAGATTTTTTCTTGTTGCTATGTGTCGAATCAATTTTGCATGCAATCATATCATCATGTCTGTTGCACTTTATATTTCTCTGTTGAAAATCAATAGTACATAGTTTGTAGTTTGTACATGAAAACGAATTTCATACCTAAACGTGTGGATGTTTGTCTTCTTAACTTAGAGAAGCAATGTAATATCCAGGACTTTTTTGAGATCAGATTGCTAATGGGTTCTAGGTTTAACAAACCAGAATGTGGTTAAAGCAAAAAGTATATATATATAAAAAAAAAAAAGAGTAGAATTACGACAAGTACTGTTTTGACGGAACACTTGGGTATGCTAAAACCAAGATTTTTCATCCAGTTTTACCGTTAATCCTGTTTAGTATCTGTTTTTCACCATCTTCATTACATATGAATTTTCTTTTTCCTATCAATTTTTTTCCAGCCAATTTTCACTAAAATCAATTCAAGATGTTCCATTTTCTGATCTTTCATTGTGTGCATACTTAATAAATGTGTAGTTGTAGCAGCTAGTGGCTGCGTTTTGAGTAGCGATTAGGTCTACTACTCTTTACTGATTGGAATGTTGCGTTATGAGCTACTAGTGTTCATTATTTATGTTTGAAATGCTGCCAAGAAAAACTCAAAAAGCTTAATAAGCTCATAATATGTTCGTGTAAAATTAATTATATTCTGTAGTTTATATGATTTATGTGCTTTAAAATAGTTAAGCGTATGCGTGGTTGGTTAATGTGCATATTGCATATGTACTATTCATTCATATTGTGCTTTTAAAGGACATATTAATATCTCTAATTTTTCACTATGCAATCGGTTTCTGCAATCTATTTCGTGATTTACTTCTCTCAACCATTAGCACATACATGATCTTCCTAACTTATCATTGTCAAATGTAGATGAAATACAAAGAAGGAAATGCATAGTGTTTCCTTTCCACCCATGGGATGCCAATGAGAAAAGAAGACAAGGGGTTGTTCTGCGGGTACCTCAAACAATGGAGGAGCTTATCAAGGCGGCAAAGGAGCAGTTGAATTCTACAGGTGACTATTTTATCTGAACATGGTGCTAAAATTCTGGACGTGAGCATGATTAATGATGATCAGAAACTATTTTTGGTCAGTGAATCACGGCATGAGTAAATAGATACAAACAGTACCGAAAGAAATCTACCTTTTCATTGATGTAATTACTTCTATCCTGGTAATAATATTTGTGGAAATTAGTGCACAAAATTGATTAGTGATGCATTTCTTGAACACACGAGCATCTTGAGGGTATTATCAACTTCTAATCAGTTTAGCATCTGGAATGAGATACTCTCTCTGTTTCAATTTGATAGGTATAACTTTTATTTTGGATGTCCTAAAATATAGACATATTTTTTGTTGCATTTATTATTAACGAAATTACAAGTTTGTCTTTATTTATTTTTAATTGATTCATTAATTACAAACACAATTAGTCAAAGGGTATAAATAAAAATCGTATAAAATTAAATGATTTTAATTACTAAAACTGTTATTTTTTAATTCTTGTGAAAATTAGTTAGTGCCTATCAAATTAGGACGAATGGAGTACTTCCTTTGCCGGAATTGATAATCTTATTTTACTTTTTATTTTTTGTCTATGTCAAGTTATATGCTTATTATCTATTTTAAAAGAGTAGTTATGTGATATTTATATTTACACTATATTAATTTATTTATACTATATTAAAAATTATGAATGTAAAAATTAAAAAAGTCAAATTATATTTTTAACATATTCTAATTTAATCAAATACTATTGAAAATTTTAATTTAGCGGAAAAGAGTCCTACAAGGCTGGAAACGCGCCACAAAACTGGGTTTATAATAAGACAAACTATTAATTAGGATTATTTTTTACGGCTATTAATTAGGATTTGTCAATGCAGTTGCTTAATATTAAAATTATAAAAATACCATCAATAATAATTAATTAATAATGCAGCACCTCCTAGTTCAAGTAGAATGTGTATTTGATTAGGAACCTTCAACTCTGCTTAGTCAATCCGAAACAATGATCGTTAAACACTAAGCTTTTTTCATGTTTCGATTATAAAGATAACAAGACGAAAGAGAAAACTCCACAATCAGCCTGGTGTCTATCAATTATACAAGAGTTAATTATGTGGTATGCCTTAATTAAAATTTAAATTTGACCAAAGAACTCTTAAAGTTTAGTAATTAAGTGAATGCCATTTTTTTCAATTTCAGTTTTATTATATACTAATATTTTAAAATTTAATATTAAAAATACCACATTCTTTCAAATAAAAATTAGTTTTCTTTCATTTTCTATTTTTTTATCTCTCCTCATTTATCTCTCCTCTCTCTCTCTCTCTCTCTCTCTCTTAAACTCACATTTCTCTCTCCTCCTTCCCTCAACAGAAACCCTAGCATTTCGTCGCCAGCCTCTCGTCCGCTGCTCCTTCGCCCGCTTTCTCCGCCGCCTCTCACATGTTCTGTTTCTCTATTTCTCTGTCTCTCCTCCTCAATTCTCTCTTTTGTCTCGGTTCTCTCTCCCCGCTCCGTTCTCTTTTCGCTCCTTCGTTCATCGTCTCAGCTTCCTCTCTCACAGGCCTCCTTTCCTCAACACTTCTCTCTTCATGTTGTCTCCGTCATCTTTGCTCGCCTCCTCTCCTCGATCCTTCTCTCCCTTTTCGCGTCTCGGTCGCCTTCTCTCTTCATCGATTTCTGTGTCTCGGCTCTTATTCGTCGCGTTCTCTCTCATCCCAATCTGTCTTCGTCGCGTCGTCCTCTCTATCTTGGTCGATTTGCTACGACGGCAGAGTGGTGGTCACTTCTTAAGAGGCGACAACTAGGGTTGGGGGAAAACCCTAGCTGCTGCCTTTTTTTAATTTTTTTTAAAATTACGTAAATAACATTGCTTTTTTTATTCATTTTATAATGTGGAAAACACTTTAATTATTTTTGTTTAGTATGTTTTTATTGGCTTTGGTTGATTTTTTTTAAATTACATTAATTTTGTGTAAGGATGGATACACTTCGACACTTGTGAATATATTTTTTGGAGACTTGAAGATACATTTTGGAGGCGTTTGTAAAGCATTGACCAACAAATTAATTTTTGCTAAAAAAAAACAAAATTAATAATATATAAATAATTAAACTTAATTTTATTATGAATACATTCAGAGACATATGGATACATTTAGAGACATTAAAAAAATTGCAAAAATTGCATAAGAACATGTGATTTTGGAGACATTTGGATGCATTTTGGAGACTATCGAAAAAATTGTAAAAATTATATTAAAAATTGTAATTTGGAGGCACTTAATTTAAAAAATTATTAAATTAAAAATTTATTAAATCAAATTTTATATAAAAAAATTGTGATTTGGATACATTTGGATCCATTCTGAAACATCAGATTTTTTCTCCACTGCAAATTATCTTTTTCTTGAAAAAATTAATTTCTCGCAAAAATATCATGATTTTTTGGAAAAATATCTCAAATTTTCGGTTAATTTCTCAGTTAATTAAAATTTTGGCATTTTTACAAAATGATTCAAACATGTTTTTGTTAGTCAAAATGTGTTTAGTGCATAACAAAAACCAAATTCTAAAATTTTAATTTAGGATAATTGTTAAATTTTCCCTTTTAGAGATAATTATGTTGTATGCCCGAATTAATATTTAAATTTGGACAAATAACACCTAAAGCTTAGTAATTGGGTGAATGTAATTTTTTTTAATTTCAACTTTATTATATGCTAATATTTGGAAGCCTAATCTTAAAAATACCACATGCTACAAATAAAAATCAAATTTTCTTTTATTTTTCTCTCTCTCTGCATTTCTCTCTCATCTCTCTCTCACACTCTCTCTCCCCTCATCTCCTCACTCACAGCCCAAACCCTAGAAAACTGACACCCTTCGTCGTTGTCGTCACCCTCTGTCGTCCTCCTCACTCTTTCTCTCCTCACTTTTCCCTTCGTCTAGTCCCACTTCGACTTCCAGATCTATCTTCTCGTCTCCTCCGATTGTCATCTATGTTTCTCGGCTCTTCTTTCCTCGTTTCTGTTATGGTTCGTTGTTTGTCTTCTCCTCCGATTGTCGTCTCTGTTTCTCGACTTTCCTTGTCTCGTCGTCCCGGGTCACTTTCCCTTCTAAACCATCGTCGTCCCTTCGCTCCTCCGCCTTCTTTTCGTTGATCTATCTAGTTTTTTGTTTCGCGACACTCTCTCTACACTTGATCGTCGTCGTTGGTAACATCTCAGTCTCCTGTTCGTCGTTGTGTGGCCTTCATTGACCTGCAGAGTTGACAGCGGTAGTTGCTTGATTTGAAGAGAGGCGGCGACAGTTGATTGATTTGAGGAGGGGTGGCGACTAGAGTGGGGTAAAACCTTAGTTGCTGCCTTTGTTTCATTAATTTACATAAATACCCTCAATTTAAAAAAAAATCCACAAAAACCAATCTGCAGAAGTTATTTTAAATATCCTCATATAAATTGATTTTTATTGTTAAAAATGTGAAAATATTTAATTGTGTTTATTTAGGTTGTTATTGGCTTTGGTTAATTTTTTTAAATTATATTGATTTTGTATAGGGATGGATAATTTAGAGACTTGTGGATACATTCAGAAAATATTCAAATACATTAGGATACATTTTGAGATTAAAAAATTGTACAAAAATTAAAATTTGGATACATTTGAAGACTTTACAGTTACATTTGGGGACTAAAAAATTTATATAAAAATTAAAGTTTCCATAAATTTTGGATACTATAAAAAATTATATGAAAAATTAATATTTAAATAAATTTTGAAAATATCAAAAAAATGTAAAATTATATCAAAATATTATTAAATCAAATTTTATGTAAAAAAATGTGATTTGGAGACATTTGGATACATATAAATATATTTTGATATATTTTGAAACATCATATTTTTTCCCTTTGAATTTATTTTTTTCATAAAAAAATCAATTTCTCCAAAAAATATTCCAATTTTTTGCGGAAAATGTCAAATTCTTTGTCAATTTTCAGTCAATTAAAATTTTTGCAATATTTTTCAAGCGTGTTTGTATTTGTTGAAATATATTTGGTGCATGTAAGTCCAATTCTGAATTTTAATTCAGTATAAAAATAAATTCTCCCTCTTTTTTCTGGACCAACATATCCTGTAATGTCTATTAAACCGGCCAGTTTTGGCCTTCTGCGATGGCTGAAGGCAACGACTTGTGGTGATGCAATAGCTAACGGTTGCATATGTATCTCGTTTCTAAAGACGTAGTGAGTATTTTACACATCCATAAGAAATTTTACCCGCAACTGAAATAGCTAACGGTTGGCATTCTTGGAATCAGGAACTTATTAGGAGCATTCCATAGCTAATTAAGGGACTGATCCCATGATTTCAGAAATGCCAAAATTGATTAATTGATAGAAGGTTCCTGTTGAAAAAAGTATAAAGGTAGCAAAAATACGCAATTGAGGAGGGCCTTTTTCTTTACATTACATTCCACTCCTTTGGTTAGGGGTGTAAAAATCGAACTGGAACAAACGAACCGGGCCGAAATCAAACCGGTCAAAACCAGAATCGGTCAACCAAAATAGGAGAGTTACGGTTTAGATTCCGGTTCAACTACTCTAGAAACCGTCAAACTGTCGTGTCGAACAGCTATTGGATCGTTGGAACCATCCAACGGTCAGATCAAAAGTTGATTTGACCGTTGGAACCGCCATATCCCCTTTTTTTATTATTTTTCTTTTTTTCAACTCTATAAATACTCACGTCCCATTCCTAACAATTTTAAACTATTTCTTCTTACAATCTCAATTTCTTCTACACTCTCTCTCTCAAAATTTCATTTAGCTTTAAATTACTCTTATTAATTATTTATATATTTTATTATTATAATTACGTTTTCTATATTTCTCAATTATATTTTTTACTATAGTTTAATTTATTTATTTTGTTATTTGATTATATTTAATTAATATTTGCATATTTATTTTGGAGTAATGAAAAATTTTTGTAGAAATAGAAATTTTGAAAATATTGAAGTTGAAAATATTGAAACACGGAAGAAGTTAATTTTTTTAAAAAAAATTATGTGATGTAATTACTAGTAGAATAATTAATTTGTTTGAAAATTATTAAAAATATATTTGGAATACAATGTATTATTGATACTATAATTAATTATTGAATATAACAAAATTTATAAAGTGGAAAAAAAATTGATGGGATAAAATAACGGATTAAAAATATTTTTTTTTAAAAGGGAATCGAACTGAAAACTGAA
>CAODLS011242159.1:0-11333 GCA_948243855.1 Flueggea neowawraea
CTATATGGTGACTTTGAATTCTCTGGATTACTGCATTCAAAGAAAGGTTATTTAAATTTTCTCGATTAGTGTTTTAGATTTTCTGAATCAATGCATCCACCGGAATGTGAACTTGGCAGGCAGCCATCGGATATAAGCTAAGACAGTATTTTGTGTTCGAAGTTTGTCTAAATTAGTGTAAGCAGTCATGGGCTTTAGGTAGGAACCAAAAGGGAGGGATATACCAAAAAAGACTTGGTGTGAGGGGAGTTGAAAAATGGTATATATTACTAGATCTCTAAAAGCACAGTGTAAAACATAATGAAGTGGAGGATAAGATCCATCAGCTAATGCGACTAGGGGTCAGTTTTAGTTGAGTTTTGTTATATGAGTTTGTGTTCTTGAAGTTCAAATTCAAGCAGACAAAAGGGTCTAAATAATTACCAGCAAGTGGGATATAAATGAAGTTATAATGAAGGAACCACAAGTCTGAAATAGTATGCTTGATGGAATATTATTGGTGGGGAATCTTGAATTGTCATATTTTCTCCTACTGATGTTGTCAATTAAGTGAATAGCCAATTCTTTGTGTGCTCCGAGACATAATTATTACAATTCTTGAATGATTGAGAAACCCATTAGTTCTGTTTATCTGGCAATGGTTGTTTATAAACGCATTATCTGTATCATTGTTTGTGTAATTAAGGCTACTCTGTGAACTTTTTTGTATAATTGTGTGCCTGTCTGATATTAGTTTTTGTTTTTCTGGCAAAGAATATTCTGAAAGTAGTTAACTGATTTGATTGGCTCTTTAACATACCAAGTTCTGTCACTGCAAAATTTTAATTTTAGTGAAGCTGGTTTCTTCTCTGGATCATGATATTTTCTTTGCTTTTGCTTTTGTGTCAGAAGTTGGTAGATTAAACCTTTTTGAGATCTAGTCCAAAATGATCAAATTGAATATATATTTGGACAGAATATCTGTAACTGTTGACTGTGACCTGTTTGTGGAGAGTTAATTTTGGTCTTGCTTGCATGGACTGGTCTTTTCGGGAATTTATACACTTAGGATTTAGGATCTAGTTGTGTGGATATGAAGGATAAAAGCTTCAGCAATGTCATGTTTCAGTAGACAATAAAAACTTCTTTCAAATGGCTACTTATTTTAAGAGTATCCTAACAGCATATTTTGTAGTTTGAAGGATTTACAGAAGGTTTTTGTTTTTTTGAAAGAATGAAATTTGTGGACATGCAAGGGATGGGGAGGAAAAGAAAAGTATTTGCATTCTTTCTGTGTTTGCTTTTGGTGGTTCAAAAGTAACAGGAAAGGTTACATAGTTTCCGTAGTTGACCACTGAATTTTAGGAAAGATAACACAAGTATCATTTCAAGGTATACTACAGTCTACAAGAATTTTTTTTGGAAATATGGAAATTTTATGAACATAACCATGGGATAGGAAGGATAAAAAAAAAACAGAAGTAGCAATGTTTTTTCTTTGATGGTGGTTTGTAGGGTACATAGTTTTCCATATTTATAAAAATTATTAGGAAAGCACAGATCAAATATAGTTTGTTCGTTTAGTTAAATAACTTACTCTCTCATTTATTCCACAAACTTTTGGGGTCAGCCAAATGGTGTGGATAGAGATAACTAATGTGTTACTTCCTCATATCCCTTTCTCATTAAAAACCTTAACCAAATAGGGATTTACCCTCATCTCCATTAGAGCTTTCCTTTCTTCCCAATATCCCCGTTCAGATGAAGTGAATGTTGCATTTCATAATGGGAAACCTCCAATTATGCCTTTAATGGTTTCACTGATTACTGCGGTGTCTCGCCAAAATTACACTTTTTACGGATTCTTATCTCTGCACAAATCGAATGTTTTCACTTATTTGAAGTAAAAGTGCTGCTGCCATCACATGGCTGTTTAATGTTACAATTGTCACATTAAATGCAGGGAAAGCTTAAGCATTTTCACTTTAACTTCTTTATTTTTCTAATTTTCAAGCCTTGATCAAGTAAGCATATTTAAAATTGGTTTTTTGATTGTTTCGACAGTGCTAAAAGGGGAGCACATCGCCCTATTATGAATCTCCATGAAAGGAGTTTGAGTGTTCTTGCTTGTTGTTATGTAGATGAGGTGATAATTGGTGCTCCATGGGAAGTTTCCAGAGACATGGTTAGTAGATTATGTTCCTGCTTGTTTAGTTCTTGTGAATTTAAAATTTTCATTGTTTTTCTTTTCTTTCAATAATTATTATGAGCTTGTTTTTCCCAAATGTGTACATATCCATGTTTACTAGCCGTGACTTGCATTAAATGGCATAGGATAATGGTTTGCGGAATAACAAGTAAACAACTAGGCTAGAATAGGACTGATTGTAGCAGGAGCTCTGAAGATAATTACTGCTCATAGAAATCTCTGCAATATGATTCTTGATAGCACAAAAAAAGCATTTTTATCTGTCTTTCAACAGTTGTTCATACTATAGGTGGGATAAATCCTTAAGCATTAAGACTTGGACAAGGAAAATCATAAATAACCTTGGAAAAAGAACTAAACAAAGCTGAATGGGAATTCTTTCATTAAACTAAATAAAACTTGAGATGCTCCTGCGCCATTAAATGACAAGTAATACTGGGCCACTGCAACACCAAGAAATCCTTTGTTTAGTGAGACTTAATAATTTTGGAGGTCTTATTGTATGTATCACTGTGTTAGTTAGGAAAGAGAGTTTTTCTCTTATCCAGCTTTTTCCCAGTGTCGTACATAGAAGGCAATGCTGGCTAATGAGTAATACTTTAAGCAGCAGTAATGTACTTGTTACCCTACATGGTAAAGGTGATTTATAGCTCAGACGTTATACATCAGCTTAGAATGTGGATATGATTATCTTTACCGTTCTTATCTGTGGTGCCTAATTACTGTTCTTCGTGGAATACCTAATTTAACATTTTATTGTTTGCGCCAAGTCTGAGTTTAATCTAACAAATCCGGAGGCTGGTGTGCTTAATTTTTTTCAATGTTTCTATTTAATGATTAAAGGATGATAATTGCTTGACTTGTTGGAAATCTTTACTAACTGCAGATCACAACCTTTAATATCTCCTTAGTTGTTCATGGAACAGTGGCGGAGATCAACGACTTTCAAAAGGTAAATTGTAAATAACTACATATTTGCAACTTGTAATGACTGTCGATGAATGGAGTTGCCGACATTTTATTTCTTTATCTGTGTCATTGTAAGCATAAATATCAAGTTAATATTTTTTTCTTTAACCTTGCAGGAAAAAGGCAATCCTTATGCTGTTCCCGTCAGCATGGATATCTTTAAAATTTTAGATAGCCCTTTGGATATCACAACTACCACTATAATACGGAGGATTGTTGGAAATCATGAAGCATACCAGGTTTTTATCGAATCATTTCCCTTTGCTGTTATTGGCAGACTGAGAAAATTACTACGATCTGATGTAAACATAATGATAAAAAACAGAAATGTTTCAGCTCCAGGTTATTGACTGATTTGAAAGAAAATAAGAGATCGAAGGATTTTATATTTCATATTTTCCTTCGACCAATTAGCTAGTTTTGAGCATTGCAACTGCTATTGTTCTGGATGAAACTAATTGAAGTATAATTTATATTGCAGAAACGCAATGAGAAGAAATCAGAAGGTGAGAGGAGGTACTATGAAGATAAGATGTTTGTGAGTGGCGATGGAGTTGACGACTTTGGGGAACTTATGCATCGACAGTTTTTGGCCTGATTGTTTTGTTAGTTGCAACTCTGAGCTGACGGTAGGTTTGAAATCCTTTAGTACCAACATTACCTTAAGATCACTCTCAGTGTTCTAAATTTCATGCACTAGCTGCATTAGTCTTGTCGGGGCTTCTCTTTTTATTTAATTATTTTTAATCAAATGGCAATCTTGGAATTAGATCCAAGATGAGCCCTGCATCTTTTGTTGATTTACTAAGAGAATCAATCAGCATTCTCATTAACAGCTTTGTCTTCTATAGTGCTCTTCTCGAAAGAGGCGACCTTATTTTCTTCCTAAACTATGGATGCCTGTTTATATAATGTATCTAATTGTCGAAGAGCTGGAAGAGAACTTCCCGTGGACTGTGGCGCAGCATTGGAGGCGTACGTGTATATGAGAAGAAATTAGACCAATGATCAACAGGAAATCCCTAATGATCAATAAACTAAACCCATTAATAAATCTCAAGTGTGTGATAAGGTGGTGAATGTGTTTTCTTTGTTATGTATTTACATGCTATGTAGAGCTTAAGAACACAAAAAAGGAGTACAGGGCTTATGGCTAATGCGATCTAATATAATTACGAAGGCCATAATAAGCTGTGTGTCGAAACCAGGTTGTACTGTGAGGCTAAAGACATCATCGCTGAGCAAGATGGTACTATTGACTCTTTTCCTTGCAAGCTTTGCGACCACTTGCCCAGTGTGAGACCTGATCTTGTAATCCCTCGATCTAAACGATCCCTCTATTTTGAAATCAGGCGTACGAGGTCTTTGTGTGCCTTCCATGAATATTTCTGCTACGCTTTTACCTGTGTGGAAGAGCACCGATTGGCTCCTCATTGAAAATAGCTTTATGTTGTTTCCACATCCATCTTCTCCTCTGTGAGCACTCCAGGAATGGTGCAGACTGAACATCTGTTCATACACAATATCGTCCATCATTTCAGCATTAACGTTCCTATCTCCATCTATGTATACGTAAATTGACAAACAGAACCTATTTGTTTCTAAAAGAAAGACCGACAGACTTGCATCTGGTTCGTCAAAGATGAATTACACTACTGTTTCGTTGCTTTGATCAAATCAAGATTATTCTAGATAAAAAGAAGAAGGGAATTAAAGAAAAGTATATGCATGAAATGAAAATGAAAAATAACATATATATACCTGAGACTTGAAACTAAGCAAAGCATTGCCAACTCCGTCCATGAGAAGAAGAGAAGCAGCAGCAGAGGAAGAAGGATTCTTCCTCCTGGAATAGTTGTCCATTCTGAAAACCAATCTTCCACGCTCATCAAACACGGTGAATCCATTAGTCCCCTGGAAGCTCATGCTTGATCTCTTCCACACGGTGAGCACGCAGGGTCGCCCTTTATTATTTTGATTCGCCAACAAATTGTTGCATTTATTCTCTGCGGGATGAATCTTAGACGTGGTCATCATATATACGCATGAGAGGTGGCAAGGAAAGAAGCTCTGCAGGCGCTCGATGATAAATATGATGGGGAAGTGGGTTTGTGGCTTGTTTTATACTAAAACTTAGGTTGTAATGTAAGTGGAATATACAGAAGGTTGTTTGTCCGGGACGGATGTCTAGCATAACCACTTCCATAGGTCCTTGTCTGTCTTTGTGCTGCCATTCCTCATTGGCTCATATTTATTATTTTTTCTACGGATCAATAACTCTAATGGGGCTTTATTTTCTCTTTATTGTCAGTCCTTGTATTAATATTAATATTAGTGTGTGATCATGACTCATCATCAGTTTAATTGTATAATAGTAGTAAATTTTCTGGTATATGAGGTGTTCGATCCATATATAATATAGTGGAAGTCATGTTCGTGTGATGTGTGTTATATACGTATGTATGTATCAATTAATTCCTTCTTTTTTAAAGAAGTATTAATTAGTTCCTTAATAGAGGACGCCTTGGGATTAATAGCTAAGTGAGGGGGATCCTGCTTTTATTGTGTTGGGACATATAATCGTCTTTTTAGGGCACCGCGAAATGAATTGGTTGAGGATTTTGGCGGAATCATCATTTCACTTTTCTACACACTTGGTAAATCAAAATCATATTTAATGAAAAAAATAATATTAGTAAGGTATTTGATCATATCGTACGCGGACCAAAATGCTACGTTGTGTTTCTAACCAACCTGGCTACTTAATATAATTAATTGACTATAACAGGCCATTTTGATAGCCGATTTCAATTAAAATATGTTCATGTACAGTAAAAATAAGCTTTGTTCAAAGCACATGTGAACATATATTTGTCCTCATGATGAAATTTGGGTCTCTAACACCTAAAATGTTCTCCATAATGGCCTTGTTCGATATGATCAACTTGTTCTTTGAGAATATGTCGTTATAATTTTCAAAGCTTCACGTATCTGTGGTTATGACCAATGTGTTTTTCTCGTTTCGTCTCTCTTGCCTTCTGTCTTTATCCTCAAATTCTTCTTACGCATGCATGATGTATACCACTACTCGTACTGATCATCTCCTATATTCTCCTCATGAAACTTTAATTTAATGTTTTCATTACTGCTACCTATACGCTCTATTCAAGAAAGGGAATGGAAATGAGATTTAATCAAATGGAAGGACGGTTTATGCCTACGTCTTCAATTTAATTAATGGTAATTAATAAAGTTGAAATGTTTAAATAGTCAGGCAACTTGGTGGATAGTGCCCCTGGTTTTGAGTCACCAAAGCACTCATATAATGAGTCGTTGATTTTAGGATCACCCGTTCTCCCCCATGAAAATAAAAATTACTTGGACCCTTCTATTGATCGGGTCATTTTCGCTGGTGAAGGGAGCGTATAACATAAAGGCGGAAGCTGACATTGCTATAGTCCTGGAACTATTGTTAATTAACAAGCATCAAATAATCATATATTGAAAGAGAGAGGAATATTTAACATGAGAATTTATACCATATTCTGGTCATAAAAGAATAGAAGAATAGATTATCAAAACCGTTGAATATTTTCAAAACAATGATCTATCTATCCCTAATATAAATAATTATCTTCAAATAATGTGTTTGATCTTTCAAGATAAAATTATTTTGATTTTATCAGGGTTTTATCTTAATAAATATTGATTTTATCTTTATCATAATCTTCATCTAAAAGACTATCTCCAATCCCCTATAAATAGACCTTTTTTGGCATAGTTTAGCTATAGAAAACTATAACATCTCGCTCGTTTTGACCGATCTTCTATAGCAATTCGTTCGATTCCGATCCAATTCTTGAGCAATTGAGAAGATGAATTGGTATTTGAGTTGATGATAAGATGTTTGATGATGATCAATGAATGTAATTTCAAGAGTTTAGGCGTTGCTAGGCCCGAGGATGGTCCGACGCAAGCCCACAAGTGAGAAAAGTCGTGTACGTGAGCTGGAAGCTAGCTAACGCACGTTAGCTATCAAATAACGTATGTTATTTGGAAAGATGATTAACGTACATTATTCTTATGGTAACGTACCTTGATCATGGCTAATGTGCGTTAGCCTCTGTGTAACGTATGTTATGTTGCAAATTTTTAGAACAAAAGCTACTGGATGCGATTTCTATTGGGTTTCTTATGTGAATAATTAACATTAAACGCAGCGAAAAACACAAAAAACACGCCACAAGATCCATGTATGATAATATAATTGATTAAAACGTGCAGGATTTTATTATCTGTTATCTTTGTTGGCCAAAAATCACAATACCAAAAGAGCCCGAATCAAAACTTTGATCCGTTTCTCCTTTGCTAGTGCGGAATGTGATTGACTTCAGGGACTGCAAAAAAATAACTCCCCTCTACTCTCTCACACACACAGATCTCTAGGTTAGACTACATGTGCTAGCACTCACAAAACTTGCTTTCTTTCTTTTAGGTTTTGGTTATATGGAAGAGCAAAGCAAAACAATTTTCTTTCTCCTTTTGAATTCGGCTAGGTTTTTCACCAGAAGGAGAGTTCTAGGTTTTTCAAAAACCCTATGTTTTTTATGTCTTGTGTGCCGCCTCTTTTAATTGCCTAAACCTTAGAGTTTTATTTCAAAAAAATAAAACCCTAGATGTAGTGCACTAAGTGGCCGGCCATACTCCTAAAAAATAAGAGACCAACCCTAATTGAAAAACCCTAGTTTATGTCGCACCCTTCACCACACCAATAGATGGTGCATGTGTGGTCGGCCTCTGCACTCTTACAAAATAGGAGATTGCTTCTTGAACAAATTCTACTTAAACAAAAAGTCTTCTTCATTCCTTTTAATTATTTAATTAAACCTTTTAATTAAAACACATTACTAGGCCGAATTTCATAATTCTTTATGGCCTAATGTGTGTGTGCCGAATTTACTATGAACTCATCTCCTTATGCTTTATTTATCAACATAAATTAATTGCCCGATAAGAAAGATAGTTTAAGTTCTAACCCAAATCTTTATTGTGTGCGATCATGTAGGTCCATTCAATGTTGACAATGGGCCCAAATAATTTAAAACTCATAAATCATAATTGGTCTTTAGCAAGACGTTATGATTATCCAAATTGAAATGAATGTCAATTACAAATCAACATAACCTAATTACAACCTTATACAACCCTTTGCCTCTCGATATTGGAATTAGCATAAGGCATGGAAAGAGTCACCCTTATTTATGCTAAAACATTTCATTGATCTATAAGTGATCCTAACTAAGTCAAACAAATGATAACATTTATCACTGTATTTGGGTATGACCACACACTACTCAGTTTCACTAATCAAATGGCTGTTGATATCTTCTCTCTTTTTGAGAGTGGAAATTCCTTCACTTTACTCATGTTTCTTAGCATGACTCATGGCATACTCAATCATACTCATACTTGTTACTCATTACAAATAACGTTAGGCGTATGTCAAAGTATACGAGAAATCACCCAAGAATCCATAGTGATTCCAGTTCGAGTGATTCAAGTATAAGCGTTGTATGAGAAATACTTATGACCTTTCAACCATGTAGCATTCTCATAAGCGGATCGATTCAAAACACTGTTCTCCAACATGTTCTATGTTCTTTGATCGATATCTCATATCATATGACAAGTAAAACATGATTATCTCACAGAGTACATAGTAGTCTTGGTTATTGTCATTCCCATGACAATAATCTATTAGGGATATTTAGAATAGTATTCTTTTATGTTTCAAGGTTTTACTATCCAAATCACATATTTGATAACTTAAGCAGAATCACTATTTATGAATGTTTTATCCAATTAAACATGCATAGGAATAATAACGAGATAAAACAATGCCTCTTATATATATATATATATATATAGATACAATGCATTTGGGACTATGACTTACACTAACAATCTCCCACTAGCACTAGTCCCAATCAGCCATAATTCTAAGCCCGAAGGATCTAACATGACCTTCATGCTTTGGCCTAGCTAATTGCTTGGTTAGCGGATCTGCTACATTTTTTTCTCCAGGAATCTTGCATATCTTCACATCTCCTCTCTCGACGATCTCTCGAATTAGATGGTACCTCCTGAGTATATGTTTGGATTTCTAGTATGATTAGGGCTCCTTAGCCTGTGCAATGGCCCCATTGTTATCATAATGGAGTTCAATTGGATCTAGGATGCTTGGGACAACTGCTAACCCAGTAATGAACCTCCTAATCCAAACAACCTCCTTTGTAGCCTCTGAAGCTGCAATATACTCAGACTCTGTAGTATAATCGACGATAGTGTATTGCTTAGAGCTCTTCTAGCTTACATCATCTCCATTCAGACAAAACACATAACCAGATTGCGATTTTGAGTCCTCGACATCAGTTTGGAAGGCAACATCAGTGTAACCATTTACAATGAGCTCTTCCTCTCCGCCGTACACTAAGAAAAATCCTTTAGTCCTTCGTAAGTACTTAATGATCCCTTTGACAGCAGTCCAGTGTTTTTCACCTGGATCCTGTTGGAACCTGCTTGTCATTCTTAGTGCATGTGCAACATCCAACCTAGTACATAACATAGCATATATGATAGAACCTATAGCCAAATCATATAGAACTTGTTCATGTATTCCCTTTGTTCTCTTGTGGAAGGATTATCCTTCTTGCTTAGAACAACTCCTTGTTGTAAAGGTATATAACATTTCTTGGAGTCAACCATACTGAAACATTTCAGTACTTTGTCTATGTACTTCTCTTGACTTAGTCCCAAAAGTCGTTGTGATCTATCTCTATGGATCTTTATACCTAGTATAGTTTCGGTTTTACCTAAGTCTTTCATAGATAAACACTTCCCTAACCATTTCTTAACATTTAACAATGTTGGGATGTCGTTTCCTATGAGCAGGTTGTCGTTGACATATAAAATCAGAAACACTACAATGCTCCAACTATTCTTCTTGTACACACAAGGCTCATATTCGTTCTTGAGGAAACCAAACTCTTTGACTGCCTCATCAAAGCGAAGATTCCAACTTCGAGATGTTTGCTTCAATCCATAAATGGATCTTTAAATCTTGTAAACCTTATTAGGATCCTTATGATCTATAAAGCCCTCGGGTTATTTCATGTAAACATCCTCGAGGATGTTTCCATTAAGAAAAGTCGTCTTGACATCCATTTGTCATATCTCATAGTCATAATATGTGGCTATGACAAGTAGAATCCTAATGGATTTGAGCATGACTACTGGTGAAAAGGTTTCATCATAGTCAATACTATGAGTTTGTTTAAAATCTTTAGTCACTAGTCTACCTTTGAAGGTACTATCGACCTTTTGCTTGAAAATTCATTTGCATTCAATGATCTTGGCACCTTCAGGTGGATCAACCAACGTCTATACTTGGTTATCATACATTGATTGCATTTCAGATTCTATGGCTCCCAGCCACTTAGCTGAATTTGGACTTTCAATTGCCTCTCTGTAGGTAGTGAGCTTGTCTTGATCAACTAGTACTAGGCTTTGATCATCATTTATAAGAAATCCATATCTCTCAAGCTCGTGACGAATCCTACCGGAACTTCTTAGGCCTTATGTAATGGGTTTCGGTTTCGTAACTTCTTGTGAATCTGTTTCTGTTTCCACACTATCTTGCATATGAGTTTGTGGCTCTTTAATTTCTTCAAGATGTACTTTACTCCCACTGTTTTTCTTTAAAATAAACTCTTTTTCAAGGAAAACAGCATTCCGAGCAATAAACATTTTGTTCTCACTTAGGTTGTAAAAGTAATATCTTTTAGTTTTTTTAGGATATCCCACAAATAAGCATTTATCAATTTTGCTAGCTTATTCAATATTAATCTCTTAACATGGGACTCGCAACCCCAAATCCTTAGAAAAGACATGTTGGGCTTCTTCCCAGTCCATATCTCATATGGTGTCTTCTCAACTACTTTAGTTGGAGTTCTGTTTAGCAAGAATACGGCAGTTTCAAGGGTATAACCCCAGAAGAAAATTGGAAGATCAGTTTGACTAATCATATATCGAACTATATCCAATAGAGTTGGATTTCTCATTTCAGATACACCATTCCATTGAGGTGTTCTTGGATGAGTGAGTTGTGAAACTATTC
>CAODLS011242322.1:0-12803 GCA_948243855.1 Flueggea neowawraea
AGAAAAGTTTTAGCATTTGAGACATTTTTTCCCATTGCAGAAGCCTTCCATGAGAAATAAGAACCTGATGGATCCACCTGGTCAACGAAAGTACAAATAGAATTAACAAAATGCTTGACAGAGCCTAAAGGCTATATCTCAAATTTCTGAGTTTAGACATACAATTATGAAGTGAAAAGAAATATATAGTAAAAAATCCAAACAAGAAGAAGACCAAAACTTTTAGTCACTCTGACAAACCAATTCCACAATCAGCTAGCTGGTAATCGAAGCAGTTTAAAAACTACTGTAAATACAGGAGTTATAGGTACTAACTAATGCAATCATATTAAATTATGAAAATTAACATGAAACATTATTCACTGCCAAAGAATAAAAAGTAACGTCAAACGAAGAATTCTAGATAGACCAGCAGTTAGCTAACCACCACACTTTTATAAAAGGAATAGATATACCTGGTATAATTGTGGACCTTTGTCATCAAAACCAGCAACCAATAGTGATACACCAAAAGGCCTTACACCTCTGCAGGGAAAAAAAAAAGGAAAGAAACGTACATCAATACAAACTCCTTGAAAAACATAAATAAGAGTCTACATGTTTCTTTTAATTTGACATACATCTCAATACTTGTCAAAAAGGCATGAGTTTCAGTTGTCCAATCCAATAAGCAGAGGATTAAGATTTTCTCTTGAAGCAAACAAAATTAGAACAAAGAAGTAAAATCACAGACTGTAATATAAATTCAATGTCCTCTGGGTACTTAGCAGTCAAATTCTACCATGATCATGAGAAACAGATTTAAAGCAATTTAAACCCTTGAAAAATGATAGACATGAAATACTACCCATGCCTTGGTTATCTCTAGATGCTAAGATTTTAATTTAGTAGCTAATTAATCAAAAGCCTGAACTTTACTTATGCGATTATTCACTACTGATTATGATCTCAAATGTATATTCAGAATTACTGTAGAAAGTATGTTGGTTGCAACAAAAAAGAAGAAAATATGTTGGTTACCCAGATTGAGTGAACTCTTGCATGACAGCAGCAGTCTCCCTCACGAGTTGTGTGACAGGAATTGGTTCCTGAAAGCAACAAAATTGTTCAAAGGTCACAAATAACAACCATGGCAGATTAAGAAGAATAGATGAGGATGGTCAAACAGGCATGCAGTAGATATAGAAACATATAAAATCGCTGTGTTTTTGAAAAGCAAGTTATAAGTTAAACCTCAGAATTTAGGCATTCAGCTAATCAGGAAGCTTGAAAGGAGAACATAGGATATAAGATTTGCAGAAAATGAAACATGACAAAAGGAAAACACAGATAAGATTAAGATCATCAACAATATTTAACACATTTAGCATCGTACCTTATACAATCTATGGTATTGTTCAGCTTGTTTTCTACTTTTCCGAACCAAGACTCGGAAATCAGGACCCATGCCACTGCAAGAAAAAAAAATCATTTCAAAGCAATCAGGAACAAAGACGACATAAATACAGCAAAACCAACACTTTACAACAACTAAGCTTTACAAGCTAGTAAGAAAAACTCTCTAACTACTGATGCATCTAACCTCCAAACGCTAAGTATACTACATGCAATTCAAACCTTCCTAACTACTGAGTTCGAGCAAGACAAAGAACATACCTATAGACAACTCCAATGTTCGGTGTTAGACACTGAATTTTCTGAACCTAAAATCCAAAAGAAGAAAAGAAAAAGGCTTTCGGTCATAACATGTACAAAAAAAAACCCTTTATAACTGAAAAGCATTACGGAAATCTACTTACAGAGGTTTCATCGACCAATATTGAAGGCAACTTCTTCTCGGTCGCAATAACAACGCCATTCGCAGCTACAATAAAGACTCCAATAATCAACAAAAATTTCGCCTTCACCTCGAAATTCAATTTTCAAACTTAAGACCTGAAAATCTATGAACCTTTGATTCCGAGAGATGTTTGTCCCGATCCAACGGCTGTCAATGCGTGCTCGATCTGAACCAGCTTGCCTGAAGGACTGTAAAATCGCAAGAAATTGGGAAACTTGAATTACGAAACAAAGAAACAAGAACAATAAATAGCAAAGACGCGAGAGGGAGGGATTTGGTAGGGACCTGAAAGTGGTGAGAGAAAACGAGTACTGACTATCTCCCATTGCGATTTATGACCTAATCGGAACCTACAGTAGTTAGCAACAGAATAGAAATTGAAGACTGCGATCAATTTATGGAGTAGAAAAAGGAATGAAAGCTGACAAGGATGTGATGATGTGTTGAAGGATGCGGAGAGAATGCGAGTGAGGTGCACCTGATGAGAGCTCAGCAATAAAGAGAGACTGAATCAATTTATTTTCTTGCCGGAGAAGAAGGTTTGTTCTTGGGCTCATGGGCTGACATCCCTTTTGCAATTTGGGCCCCTTAGTGTGGTTCGATGAGGCTCATGAATACTCTCTCCATTTTCTTAAAAATATTAGTAATTTAGCATTATTTTAATATATAATTAATTACACTGTATATTTCTATTTGGACCATCAATTACAAATTAATGCTCATGGACCATTTTTCTTAATTTTCGGCAAAGTATTTTCATTCTGGACGAATGCACTTCTTAACAATACGGAGTTAACTTTTTTGTGTCTCTCTCCTTTATCGCCTCCCTTTCCCTTCTCTCCTCTCTCTCTCTCTCTCTTCCTTTCTTTCTTTTTCTCTCACAGAGTTTCCTCATCTTCTCACCCTCCTTTCTGCCCCCTCTTCCTCCATCTCCACCTCCTCTCCCTCCTCTTCGTCCTTTCCCCTCTCAATCTTCGGCCTCTCTTTCTCTTTCTCTTCTTCGGGCCTCGACATTCTCCGATCTGTGCTTGCCGCGACATCGCCCTCTGCCTCGTTCCCGTCCTCCTTGCTCCCCTGCTTGCTCTCGTCTCTGGCTATGGTTTCTCGGTCTCGTCTCCTCCTCGTCTTCCGCAACCAGATCTGTTTATTTTGTAATTGATTTTAGTTTTTGAAGATTTTTGTGTTAATTAGTTGTGAATGATGTGAAAAATTGTTTGTTGATGCTGAATTTGTTTGTGAATGATATGAATTTTGTGTTGATTGATTGAAAGAATTTTGTATTGGTTCGGAGCGATTTTGGTTTAGATTGTGGTACTGATTGTGGTTTTTTATTAATATTTAAGAGTTGATACTGTGAATTTGTGTTTGGTTTTTAAGAAAATAAAGTTTATTTAAGGTTTTAAAAATGTTTATTTGAAGTTTATTTAAGATTTTTAATTTTTTAAGTGTATTTTATATGAAAAAATGAAATGATGGTTTTTATATGATTGTTATAAGGTTTATTTAAAGTTGGTATAAGTTTTTTTTAGTAAAATAAAAAATATTAAAAAAAATTAATATAAGATTTATTTATAATAAATATAATTTTGTTTTTTAGTAAAATAGAAAAAATAAAAATAAAAGATTTTTTTTATAAAAAATAAAAATTGAGATAAGATTTATTTTTATACTAAAAAAAATAAAGATTGATATAAGGTTATTTTAAAAAATAAAATAAAAATTAAAAAATAAATTTTAAGAAAATGATTTTTGGTTATTCGTAATGAAAAGCTGACGACGGAATAAGAAAGTTTTCTTGCTGAATGAATTATGGATGAGGAAAAAATAAAAATCGCACTGTTTGTAAGAAAATTTTCAAGCGGAGTGGTTTTGTAATTGGCCCTTTAATATATTGTTTAAAAAATAGACAGTTTAATAAACTAATTTTGCAATCGGATTAGTGTTAACACTCAAATAAACATGTTAAATGCTATATCATTTACTAGTAGGTATATATTTGTAATTCAATTATACCAAAGTCATTTTGATCGTTAAGAGGTGAAAAATTCGATATCTAATGAAACAAGTAAATTGACATAGAGAAAAAGTGCTTTATCATATGTTATTCAATGTGGACGACCAAGGACGAGAGAAACAAAGGCCTCCATGGAGTCTATTAACTACTAGTTTAAAAGCATGTGCAGTACACAGATATAGTATTTTATTTTATTTATTTTATAATTAATAAAAATAGTTTAAAATTTAATTAAATTTAATTCATATAAAATAAATAATACATGTAATTATAAAATTTAATTTTGAAAATATAAGAATTATAAAATAATTATGATTGATAGTTTTTATGTGTCACCTTTTATTCGGTATACATATTAAATATATTATAATTTTATTAAATAATTTTTTCGTTATGTCAATTCAATCAATTGATCTTAAATTAGACTCAAGAATATTTTTCATATTTTTGTATTTAATTTTTTATTTTATATAATTGATAATGAATAATTTTTTTAAAGCATTACTTTTTTCCTATTCAACAAAATAGTTTATATAAAAATAGTATATTTTTTTAATATTTTTTCTATATAAAATAACTTATATGGATCAAAATTTATCTAATGATGATAGTAACAATCGATAATGGATTGTAATTTTATCTTTAATTGTGAATTATTTCTTATGATAAATTTAAAAATATTTTATTTATTGTATTTAAAATATTATTTAAACTATAAATTTTTACAAAATTACAAAATAAACATAAAATTAAAACTAATATGTCTCTTGAATATAAAATGAATTTAGCTCACCTTAATTAATTAATAAATTTATACATAATAAAACTATATTTAATGTGTTTAATAAATATTAATTAAATTAATTATATAAAAAAAATATTTAAAAATTTTATAAATTATCATAAAATTCAAAAAATTAATGGAGAAATTTTAGAATGTCTCTTGATATTCTTTTTTGATTGAATTCATATGTTGTATATAATATGAGGATTAATTTTAAATTCTGATATATTTTAAAGTATTACTTTCAAATATTACAAAATATTTTAAAAAATATTATGAAATACCTCTAGGTGTTCTGTGTTGTCAATATATTAATAATTCGAATGAAATATTTATAGACGACAAAACTTTTACGACCAAGTTTTAGAACTTTTACATGTATAAAAAATAAATCTAATTTCATTTATTAAAGGAAGAAAAGTCCGTATTATTAAGTTGCAACCCTTGATGATTACGTTGAATATATAAAATTCAAATGAGCATTTGGTTTATGAGTCTAAAATAATGTTATTTGATCAATAAAATTATTTGATCAAATAAAGAATTGAGCACTAAATATTTTAAGTTAAAGAAAAAATATGAAATATTTTTATCTTAAAATAAGATAATTGCATTGATTATCGTCGTTATTTTTATTAATTTATTACATATTTTCTAGTCCTTGGAAGACTATTTTTCTGCTTAAGTTAGAGTATTATACATATAATTATAAAATTTAATTGTTAACATATAAAAATTATAAAATAATTATGATTGATAGTTTTGATGTGTGATATTTTGTCTGGTATACATATTAAGTATGTTATAATTTTATTAAATAATTTTTTTACTATATCAATTAAATCAATTGATCTTATGTTACACCAAATAGCAATTTTATGTATTTGTCTATTTAAATTTTTATTTTATATAATTTATAATAAACAAAAAATTTGAAACCGTTTTATTTTTTTTTCTATTCAACAAAATAATTTAGATGAAAAAAATACTATAATTTTTTAATATTTTTTATATAATGGTATAATTTTTTAATATGTTTTGTATAATATATCTATAAAAATTAACTTATACGATTCAAAATTTATCTAATAATAATAATAACAATTGCTAAAAACTGTAATTTTATCTTTAATCATGAATTATTTCTTTTAATGACTTAAAAATATATTATTTATTCTATTTAAATTATTATTAAAAACTATAAATTTATTTAAAAATTAAATATAAAATTAAAACTAATTATATATCTCTTAATTTTTTTTATTAATATTTAAAATAAATTTTAATAATAAATTATTAAATAAACTTTAACTCACTTTAATTAATTAATAAATTTATACATAATAAACACATTCAATGCGTTTATTAAAATTTAATTAAATTAATTATTTAAACATTATAAATTATCACAAAATTTAAAAAATAAATATAAAAATCTTAAAAATTCTCTTCATCTTACTCTTTGTTCAAAACACTATAATATATATAATACATGATGGTTGAACGATATGGGACAAAACTTGTCCCATATAACGCCAAGATTGATAACTGATGCTAATGCAATATTTCTTCGATCAAGAAGCTAATGCAATATTACCATCTCGTTCTGTAACATTAACAAGCACCCCAAGCAAAGATCTAAGCGAGCTTAAAAACAAAAATTAGATAGTTCAAATTAACGTTTAAAAACTATAGCTGATCCAGCCTCAAGCAAGCTGAGACAATGAAGGTGAAAAAAATACAAAAAAGTGTCAGGATCTTTGTGCTTCTACTGCTATCCGCAAGATGTTAAATCATTTGTCGCTCCTTTGTTTCTGCGTGGGAAGCATTGCAAGAAGCTGCATCCTTTATTCACCACTGCACAATCAGGAGCTAAAAATTAATATTGTTACTTGAATAAAAACTCTTCTTACCAGACTACAGTTTCATGAGTTAATCAATATTCCCATATGGTCAGTTTCCATTCCATGGAACTTGCTAGTTGCTAGGTGTCATCCACATCATGATTGTGTGCCCCAAAAAATTTGAGTCCACTTTCAGATCCTCCTCCTACGGGTAAAGCTGAAGATAACCCTTGCAAAATGGTGTAGCATGCATAATTCCGAAGCTGCACTAGTTTGCCAACCTCTGGACTTTCCAAGCTCAATACTTTGTCAAGATTAGGATCTTCAACTTTGTAAGAAAATGAAGAAGGAACATTTGGGATTGGAACGTCATTATTCTCTGGTCCTTCTTTTACATCCTTCTCCGGTGTTACTTCCAAACTCAAATAGTCATCAGCGTGATTGACTTCATATTTGCTAGAAACTTAACAAGGCACATCTGAGACATTATTTTTCTTTGTTCCATCCAATTCTGTATTTTTTATGGACTCATGACATTGCACTATCTGTGTGATTTCCAAACTCAAAGATTCAGTATCATTAATTTCAACTTTGCAAGATTGTGAAGAAGAAACATCTGTGATGCCAAAATTCTGTAATGTTTCATTCCTGTCCTCGTCTTTTTGTCTTGAAGACTCGCTGCAATTTTCCGTGGCCTCTTCACCTTCACCATTTTGCACTTTATCTTCTGCCGGACCATCTGGAGTTTTTTCAACATCTACATTCTTGACTTGCAAATCAGTATGCAGCATCACAATTGGCAACCGAACATTTTCAGAAGGTTTGCAACCATTGTCAGGGCTTCCAACAATATGATCACTATGTGATTCATGCTTATTGAATTTTGGCCTAATTAGCTTTCTCCTTTTATGATGCCGCTGTGATGAGACATCATTGTCAGCATCCGTAGATTCATCCAAGGGTCTAACATCATTGAATGTATTTTGTGCTTTAGAAGGACGTTTGAAGTCCAAAAAATGTGTCCTGCTATTGGGACATTACTCTTTTCATGAGCAGTAACATCATTCACTGCCACTGCCATCTCCTTTGAAGCCTTTGCTTCTGGATCATTCAACACTTTTGAGTTCAAGATCTTCCCTCTTTCAATCCCACGGTTTTTGACATTATTGGTTCTTTTTGTAGGTGCCTTATAGCTTTTTGTTTTCATCCACTGATAAAAATTCTGATGCAGCACATCCATGATTGCATCCACAGAAGAATCTAAATTGCACTCATCATTTCTGGCACAAATAGCATCATCTGACTTGATTGTTTTGGAAGGTAATGTTATGCGATCAAAGACACTTACCCTGTTCTTGTGGTCAGAATACATTTCAGAATTTTGATGAATACTTGGATTCACAAAAGTGATGCCATTGTCGTCCAATAAATAGCTATGATCCTTGTTGGAGCTTGGTAAATTTTTGTTACCCTTATTTGCAATCTGGCTTACCTGACGGGCTAAAGGAGTCTCCCAAGAATTTTCATGTCCAAGTAATTTTCTTCCCTCAATTTCAGGATATGTAGGCATTTGGAATAGCATGTTGGTCCTGTCAGAGTTCACATCTTCACTAGGACAAAAAGACGACTGAATCACTGAACTAGAAAGGTCTGATGTAGGAAACCCTCCTCTAAGATTGGGTAAATATGGCACATAAGGGGAGAGGCTTGGAATATTTGGGACATAAGAAGAAATATCCATACCAATTTTATCTTCATGAGAAGCAACAGGTCGAGCTTCAATAGTCATATTGAGTTCATTTCCTGCTGCCTCAGTAATTACTTCCCTATCATCAATTGATCTTCTAACATCACAGAAAACATCCCCTATCTGTTTGTCTAAGATAGCAGACCCCTCTTCATTGTCCATCCTATATCTATTTCCTATAGGAGCACTTGGAGAATTGCTATTATCAATTAATCTTCTTTAACAGCTGGTAGAGCCACCGAGACAATCAGCTGAGGACCTGGAGGAGATCAGACCAAATCTTTCACCTTTCTGCAGCTTACTTTCCCGATGACCATTCATCACAAAGTTCTCATCGTCCTCATTTCTGGATTTATTGATAGCACACTCAATTTCTATTGGAGCCTTGCTCGAGGTGGAGTCCCTCAGTAAAGGATACTCTTTTATTTTTCTTGAACTGAACAGTACAAGAAGCCTCCGGACCTGCATAGTTTATGAAAAACACTTAGATCACAACACAATTAGAAGGAAGATTAACCCATCCCACACAAAAGGGTTCTTTTGAAGTTAGACATTGAAATGATCAAACAGACCTCTCTCTCAGACAAGCCAAAGTTGAACTTGTATCTAGAAAAATAATTTTCCCTGATTGCATCCCGAAATTCATTTCCAGAAAGCGGAGTACAATGCCAAATTTGTTCAAACTTAACCTAAAAAACAAAATAAACAACAAATTCAAAACATCAACAAATGTTCATTCTCATAGCAAAATGAAAAAACGAAAACATTAAGCACAAACTATGAACACCTGTGCAGGAAACTGCTTTCTAGTTGAACTATAAGCATGAGGCACAATGTTAATTGCACCATCAGAAACAGCCTGAAAAACACCGTGAAGTTCCCTCTTCTCATATTCAAACAAAAATACAACCATTCCAGCTTTAACCTGTGTTACAAAACCAGCCTGCGCCATGGGAACACCCAATAACTTCCTTCTAAAACATTCTTTCTTCGTATATTTATTGGACATAAAGATTGCACCATACTCAGGCAATTCTCCAGGAAAAGTACTCTGGTATTCACCAAACTTCATGGAAGCCCTCAAAGACATACTATCAATTTCAGCAACAGCGGGACCAAACAGAAGCAGCCAAAATGGAGGTTAAAGGAAGAGACCACAAACAAACAATTAGATACACGCACAAACAAACAAAAAAATCTGCACAAAAAAGAATAATTTGCCCTCGCCGATTTCAAGACTATCAACAATACACAATAAAACGACAAGCAGTAAAGCCAATAAACTGTAACAATTACAAATAACTATCACGCAACTTAAATTCTAAAGGCATTCTAGAATTAAGCGTTGGCATTGCAATCCGTAATAATCAGACAGAGACATTCCTATTAACATGCTTGCTACTCAATATGTTTACAGAATAAACAATTTCAATCAAAAATCACAATAAAGCAGTTAACTTTTATTTTCCAGGATTTTTTTAAAACCAAAAGTTCGTTTTATCCAAAAATTCGACAATGTCGGTCGAAATAAACGGAATCGATAAACAAAATAGAAGAACGACGATACTGACAACAAGAAAGAGAGATACAAACCTGAGAGTGGGATGTCGTCGTAGTCGACGAAGAGGGAAACAGCTATATAATACGGTCAGAGCGAGTAGTAACAAGTTTTCTTTGGTGTTGTTGATGGGAAGGTGGTGGTGGTGGTGGTGGAGAAGATGAAACGACGAGGCTGTGATATTATAATGAAGGGATGGATGGGAGGAGAGAAAACGATTCGCGGATCTCCCTCGGCTGTGCTTATCCATTTATGGGCTATGGCTACCTCCTGTCAGGTGGCACTCTCTCTGAGTCGCGGCCTCGTGGGCTTCTACAGGGGCTTAATTGTCATTTCATTTCGGGATTTTTACATATATATATATATACCCCACTTTTTAAAATTAATTGCAGATAAAAACACCAATATAATATATATGCACTTACATTTTTAAACAGCTTTAAAATTTTATTTACATATATAGATAAAAACGTACATTTATGAATCTCTTATAATAAAAAAGTAAAAAAAAATGTGCTTAATTTGACCCTAAAAAATTAGAAAAAAAAATATTTAACCCATTAAAAACACACATTCACAAATAAATTATATATATATACACCACTTTATAAAACTAATTGCAAATAAAAACACCCTATATAGTATATATCTACTTGCATTTTTAAACAGCTTTAAAATTCTATTTACATATATAGACAAAAACGTACAGATATAAATCTCCTATAATAAAGAAGTAAAAAAAGAGATATATGCTTAATTTAAGGAAATAAAGGTCAAACACATCCCTAAAAAATTGGAAAAAAAATATTTAACCAATTAAAAACACACATCCACAAAAATAGGACATAAATAAATTATATATATATATATCAAATTTCACTGTTTTTGTGGTTTATTTTTGTTGTATATTAATAATTCTATTTTTCTGTTCAAATTTGTTGTATTATTTTGATAATTTTATTTTATTATTTAAATAATATTATTTTTTAGTGAGTTTATGTAGTATACCATTAATAATACTGAAATTTTTTATTCCATGAACAAAAAAATAGATATATACATATACACACCCTCAAACTCACATTCATTTCAGAATACAATATTCCCTCAATATCATTCAAATATGCTCCAACAAAAATCCTTATATCTATACACACATACACAAACACCCTCATACTCATATTCATTTCAATATACAATATTATCTCAATATTCTTCAAATATGTATATATACACCCCACACACACCCTTATAGTCATATTCATTTCAATATACAATATTACCTCAATATACATGAAATATCATCTAATAAGATAATATAAATATCAAGTAAATATTATTCTAATAAACATTAATAAAAAATAAAAATCACCATGAAAAATGCTGAATTAAAAAATTTCAATAACAATTCAATATACATCAACTTTAAATATACCTGCAATAATAATAAAATATTATATTATTATTGTTAAAATAAAAACATATTTAATTTCTCCTGCAACCAAACAATTATTGCAACCAAACATCAGATAAGTTATTATTGCAACCAAACATCAGTAGTGATAATTTAGCTTGTAACCAAACATACCTAAAACCCTAATTCTTCCTAGATCCGGCGATGACGACGGGTCGAACTGACGAAGCAACGACGGCTTCTTCCTTTAGGCTATTTTCAACTTAAAATTTTATTTTTAAATTTAAAATTTTAAATATACAGTTATTATAATAAAATTATTTTTAAATTAAAATTTTATTTTTAACTCTAAAAATATATTTTTAAAATATTCTTTTTATTTCTATTTTTAATCATTATTTTTCTATAAACTAAATATAAATTTAGTTTTTTATCACCTGATAAATAAAATTAATTGTTAAAATTATTTTTAATTATGAATTAATAATAATATATTTTATTTAAATATAAAAAATAATCAATCATCATATATTTATAATTAAAAATTAATAATAAAAACATAAATAAATATTACTTCGATTAACTTAAAAAAAAAATACATAAAACAAAATTTATTCTTTTTAATTTACCTAAACTACTCGAAATCTAATGTCCCTGAAGTCGTTCTGCGAGACGTCTGCTCAGCATTTTTATTATTATTTTATTAAATTCCACAGTTCCTAACCCTTCAGTTTTTTTATCCGTAACCCATGAGCTACTTAAGAGTCTCACGGGACGTCTACTCAGCTTTACACTAAACACAATTTTATTTTAATCCCCCAACTTTTATCTACTATTTCATTTAATACTTTCTACCCCAAATTCATTCAAATAAAAATAGTTCATTCAAATAAAAATAATTCATTAAAATAAAAATATTACGTTAAAATAAAAATAATTCATAAAATTTAAAGATTAAATTAAAATAAAAAAATTACATTAAAATTAAAATATTACAAATAAAATATTATATTAAATTAAAAATACTACAACCCATATTTTTCACAAATTTTTTTACAAACTTATTCATGCAAACGCCGTGTCGCGTGAGTCATGTTCGACGTATCTTTGTCGATCATCGCTATGTCTTCCTTAAGTTGTTGATCTTTGAGATACTCCATTTTTTCTCGTTCGATTTCGAGCCGTTGTTCTTTTTCTTTCTTTCTATTAGCTCCCGCCGTTTCGAAAGCTTTGCGATTTAATTCTTTCTCGAACAACATGTCGTCCAAAATGGTCGCAACTTTGGAGACGTCGCTTGATGTCAACTTTCCTTTCCCATGCACGTTGCATTTTGCCTTTTGCTTAGTTTTTTGCTCTTCTTCTTTGGCCTTATCTCGGCCCATTAGGCGAGCTTCTTGGGTTGGCTCTCCTTCGATGCTAAGATTTGAGGTGTTGAGATCGAAGGAGCCGAAGTTAGTGTAGGCGTCTTGGACGTTCACATTGGTTCTTTTTAGACCAGTCTCGGGGTCCATAGGCAATGCTCCCCTTCATTTCGGATGATCACATAAAATTTTCCAAACGTCATCGTGGAGGAAATGGGTTTTCGCCTTAACCAAGTAGATA